>CM065128.1:17548374-17688374 GCA_033026305.1 Cirrhinus molitorella
ATTTTGAAATATTATTATGATGTAAATCAATGTTTTTCTATGTTAATATACATTAATATTTAATTTCTATCTGTAATTAAAGTTGAGTTTCCAGAATCATTACTCCATTCTTCAGTGTCACATGATCCTTCAAAAATCATTCTAATATGCTGATTTATTATCACTGTGGAAGCAGCTGTGCTGCTTAATATATTTTTTGGAACCTGTGATACTTTTTTCAGGATTTATTGATCAATAAAAGGTTAAAAAAAAGAACAGCATTTATTTAAAAAAGAAAGGTTTTCTAACAGTATACTCTACTGTTCAAAAGTATGGGGTCAGTAAATTTGTATTCTTTCTTTTTTTGAAAGAAATTAATAATTTTATTCACCAAGGATGTGTTAAATTAAAAAAAAATTTTTAGAAAAGATTTATATTTTTAATCAATGCTGTTCTTTTTAACTTGTTATTCATCAAAGAATCCTGAAAAAAAAATCATTGGCAGCACAACTGTTTCCAACATTGATAATTCTAATAATAAATCAGCATATTAGAATGATTTCTGAAGGATCATGGGACACTTAAGACTGGACTAACAGCTGATGAAAATTCAGCTTTGCATCACAGGAATAAATTTTTATGTAAAGTATATCAAAATAAAAATCATTATTTTGTATTGTAATAACATTTTGCAATATTACCGTTTTTTTTTTTTTTTTTCTCTCTGTATTTTTGATCAAATAGATGCAGCCTTGATAAGCATAAGAGACTTATATATGTGTATATATATATATATATATATATATATATATATATATATATATATATATATATATGTATGTATGTATGTATGTATGTATATATATATATATATATATATATATACATACATACATACACACACACACACACACACACACACACACACACACACACACATATATACTCTCTTTCTCTCTCTCTATATATGATCTAAAGTACAATATACGCTTATATACTCTACTCTGTATTAATATACTCTATATAATATGCAATACTTTAGCTCTCTCTCTTAATTCAGTTCAATTCATATTGCTTTACTGGCATACTTAGGTACATACTGTCAAAGCATTGTACATATCAGAATAAAAAACAAAAACACATATAATATACATCCAAAAATAAACAAAATAAAATCCATGTAAAATGCATTCATATAAATATTAATGGTTCTATGAATGCAGATGTGTTCACTCTTTACTTTAGTTTGTGGCATTTATAAATATAATTTGCTACCAAAGAGGAAGTAGCTCCCCACAACCCCCCCCCCCCCCCCTCTATATATATATATATATATATATATATATTCTAAACACTTTTATATACTATACTCTGTTAATATACTCTATATAATACGTGATACTCTAGCATTTTAAATCTCTCTCTCTCTGTATATATATATATCTACTGAGCATATAAGAGTAGATTATATTGTAGGATATATATATATATATATAATATGCAACACTCTAGCACTCTAAATATCTCTCTCTTAGGTTTTCATTTGATTATTATTCTTTAACATCTTGTCTGTAATCTCTGAAAATATCTTGGCAAAATTCACTTGTTTCGTACACGAAAATAGCGATTTATTGCAACAAGCAGAAAATACTATCTTTCTTTTATGTTCAGAACGCGCTGCTGCGGTAGTGCTTTCCCTTAACACTATAAAAACTGTTAACCTGTCAAAATAAACCATGTAACATATATAATAAAGCTGTATCAATGCACATTTATTAATATTATTTATTCTACAATATAATTACTCTTAAATACTGTACTCTGTATTAATATACAATACTCTAGCACTCTCTGTTTCTCTCTCTATGTATATTCTAGAGTATAATATACACTGTGTTAATAATATATAATAATTTAGCACTCTTCCGTTCTCGCTCTCTCTCTCTCTCTCTCTCTCTCTCTCTCTCTATATATATTCTACTGTATAACCTACTGTATTAATATACTCTATAGTATATTACACTCTAGCACTCTAGATGCCATCTAGGTTGACTGTACAGTCAATGTCCTCAACCACCAGTCCTGAAGCTTGTGCTGTGTGATGACTGACCTACAAAATCTGCTGATGGACATTTTCCCCCCATGATCATTACGAGCATCTAAAGACGACACACCTGCCTGTTATTTTGGGTTTCTGCTGTGCATGTCTGTTTGCATCTCTCTCTGGACAATTTGCAGCCCATATGTAGTATGTAGTATTTTTTATTTTTTTTGTTCGTTTGTTTGATTAATGCTGGCTTAGACATAAAAATTTGGACTGGACCCACCACACAAATATAATAAAATAGATTTTTAGTGGCATTGATATCTTTGTTTTTGTCTTGGAGACTTGAAATCTCGTTTAATATCAGCAGAAATTACTATAGTGATGTTTAGAACATCACAGAAAACCAAAAATGTCCAAAGTTGCATGTACTCTATATAAATAACAAACATATGATGTAATAATAATTAAATAGCCCTAGGCCAACAGACAAGTGGTAGGTCCTGGTTCTGTCATTGTGAGTTTTCTGTTGTTAAATAGCTACCTGTTTTGACTTTGTAGCTTCATATGGCAGTCATAAACCTTCTAATGCTAACCACCTCAGGTAGAAACACCTAGAGACGGATGTTTTGGTGGGAGGTCGACCCTGACATCGAATTAGGTCCATTTTGAATTTGCACTCAACAAAGTATTGACTTTCACTGTGCCAATATAGGACTGTCATTCAGAATATTGGCAGACTGTAGCAAAAGATAATTACTGGCTAAGGTTTATGTGATATAAATGATCTGTCAGAGGGCAGAATGAGGGAGTTTCTATTGAGGTGTGTCGGTGCTGTGGAGTGGAGCAGGAAGCACACTTGTCCGCCGACAGAAAGAACGTTAGCTAGATAACGCCTATCGGTTTTGTGCCGTCGCCGTTGCGGCTTTGCCTGTACTTTCAAACGTTATCTGCATAGGTAGTAAAAACTCTGCATTTATGCATTACATTAGGCAGAGGCTGTATTTCTGTTTATGTAAATGTACGGTTTTGTGTTTGTGAGTGTGTTATTTTAAAACAACTATCTTTTGATGTGCAGGTGATTTGATTTCTGGATGTTTAATAAATATAAGGTTTGTGGCGTAGTGTTTTTTTTTTTTTTAATTGATCTGGTTAAAACTTCATTGAAGTTGGCATGAAATGGCAATCCATTCGTAATTTTGTAATGTTTTTTTTTTTTTTTTTAATCCACCTTTTTCCTGTATGTGGAAGTCCTGTCCAACTAATAACGGAAAGATGCTTTACATTTCCGGTCTCTGGTGTCTCTAGTCAATTTAACACACAGCTTTAAGGTCCTTACACACAGAGTCCAAAATTTTTGTATCTGTTTTTAAATCAACTTAAAACTAAAAGTCATTTCAACTCACTACAATACAATAAATTAAAATGACTTGTACTTTTAAGTTGATTTACTTGTACTTTTAAGTTGATTTAACTTAAAATTGTAAGCAGGTTCTAAACTTAATTTAAGTTGAAACCGGTGAAAACTTTTTACACTATATTTGTCAAAATTCGTCACCCACAAAATGTTATGGTGGCTCAGAATTGTCAAAACACTTCTCAAAATGCTTGCTACGGATGCAAAAAATGCAGACAATTAAACCCAGTCCCATTTTTTTCTTTATGATTAACAAACGTTTCGGAGGAAATGTGTAAACGTTATTGAAACAAAGTAAGATTGTACACTGTAACAAATTATTTTAAGTTGACTCAACAAATTGGGTATTTTTATTTTTTACAGTGTATTGAATTTTTACAGAGCACAAATTTCAGACAAGAATTTTGGACTCAAGGGTGCAAGGAAGACCGGAACACGAGAGCATCCAAACGGAAGTTAGAATCCATCATAGTGGTGATCATCAATTACTCAGTTACTATTTGATTTTATAATTATTGTAATAATAATAAATAATATAAAGGGTCATGTGAAAATAAATGAGGTAAATTTTTATTTTAGTTTTAGTCAGTCTGCCTGTATTGAAATGTGGTCATGTAGGTAATGTGACTTATGTCATATTCCAAATTTTTTTTATATATATTTTTGTGGTGTTTGGAATTGTTGTTCTTTCATATCAAATCTAATATGATCTTCAGATGTGAGATTTTTATTTCAACCTTAATTTATAATATTAAATGTAATTCCAAATTGGCCTTCAAAATTATTTCTTATCTTCAGAATTATGTTTGTTCATTTATTTATTTATTTATTTATTTGAACAGGCAATTTTTTTTTTTTTTTAATCTTAACTGATCCAACAGTATTAAACGCAAGTTTAAAAAAGACCATGCACATTATTTCCCACGAGAGCAGACAAATATTCCAGAACACTGGGTATATGTATTCTTATTGAAGCCCATTTGAAGATGAATTTTAAACAAATATTTTTGATCTTCCTGAATTGATATATTTTTTTAATGAAAACCGTTTGTACAGAAAGCAACCATTTCAAATGGAACAACCAGACAGACAGATGGAGGGAGTACAGTGTAGACAGCCGAGAATGGAGAGCGAAAGATTGGATAGCAAGATGGAGAGGAGGGAAAGACGGAGGGGCCGACGACGCGCCTGCAGAATACAAACAGGGTTTTTCCATCTGGAGCGTTTGCCCTCATGGCACCAGCAGAGGCAAGGAAACACAGCTTAGATTAATGCACTGATAGAGGGTGGGAGAGTCGAGCGAGGAGGAGAGATAGAGCGACGGGATGAGAGACGGGCAGAAAGAAGAGAGTCCAGGATTAATTGAATGACTCCTGGATTGAACTCATGATGGACGAGTCTTCAAAATGAACAAGTGGGAGGAAAAAACAACAGCGACTCAAGTAAAATACCCTCAGTGGTAAACGATTCATGCCGTTTTATTTTTACGGCCTAAATGCATTCTAAGTGGACCTGATCCCTCACACTTGCATCGACCGCTGCGATATAAATAGTCAAACCTCATTCGTCACCGAATTCACCGAAACCTAATCCACAAACTCCGTATCTCACATTGTTATATAACTCTGTTACTTACTTGGCTTGTAACAAATGTTGAGAGATGTGGCTAACAGACAGCAATATGCCCACGTGGCATTATCAGTTATCGCTGACTGGGTTTCTCTGCGGCCCGTGGCTCATCGCATTCCAGACACAACGTGATCGACTGCAGTTGAAACGCGAGAGAATCCGATAAACGTGTTCACATCTACTTGCGCTGAAACATACCCTAAGACATAGCCACTTGTGAATCCTAGTCAAGCGGTGCAGATAAATTCTGCATAGAGGATTGCAGTGGGGCTTTTTACTTCATAGAGTTAGAGTTGGCGTCAACTGTTGTGTTTAGGGATTTAGTGGTTTCTAAATGTCATGATATTTTATATGCCATGAAATACTGAGGGACTGTTTTGTATACTAACATACCACTACATCTGTAGTATGTATAAATGGCAAATATGCTTTTTTTCTATCTTTATGTGCCTCACTGATTTACTTTATCTCACAATACAGTGCCTATTGAGGTGCCAGTTGAAAATGTTGACTGTGGGAACTTTCTTGCAAGACGCAAAGTACTATGTGCTTATCATGACTTATTCAATGTGAAATGTCCACTGGGTGGCGCTAAAAGAGTGTTCGCTTTTTTTCCCTGAAACAGATGAACATGAACATGTTTTATGTGACGTTCATTTTGTACGCATCACCGCAGTTATGATTTGAAAATGTCTGTTGAGTGGCGCTATAAATCTAATGCTCTGTGACGTTTTAAAATAACGTACCATCTGCACTACACCTACACCTACCTGATAATATGAACAAATGTGACCTAAAATTGCATATTAAAGTTCATATTGCCGCTGTTCCATAAGCACCACCTGCTGGCAGAGAGTGAATTTGCATTCTCATTCAGCTTGTCTGCTGTTTTTGTTTTGTTTTTGTGTTTTATGTAGTATAGTTTCACAAAGCTAAAGTCAGAACATTCAGTTTTTGCTTTAGATTTTGAAATTATACAATCTAATTTAAATCAAAAACTATTCATGTTTTGTTAGTTCTTTCTTTTGTTCTGACCTGCTTGCTTTCATTCGTTTGTTGTTTGTTTGATTGTTTATTATTGTTTATTGCCTCAGTGTGCTTTTTTATGTTTTTGTCCTTTTTATTATGTTTTTATTTCTTATTTTGTTTTGCTTGCTTTTGTTTGTTTGTTTGCTTTACATGTAAAGCAAAGTGCACATTGAAGCTATGATGTAACTTTTCACTTATTACTGGACAAAAGCCAGATATTTTTTTCCCCAATTTGAATAAAAATGCAAAATCAGCCTAGCTGTTGATAATTCCAAGAGAATAACTGGGCGCCATTGATCATTTCCAGGATAAGGTTATGACAACAATACAGTGTGTTATATTTATCCTGTGTTATCTTTGTTTATTGTTTTGTTAGTTTATTGTTTTGTTCTTGCTTTTGTTCTTACCTGCTTGCTTTCGTTCACTTGTTTGTTGGTTTTCTCATTTCTTCCATCATCGTTCCAACAATTCTTGTTTTGTTCTTGTCTGCTTGTTTTGTTTGTTTGTTTGCTTGCATACTTGTTGGCTTGCTCATTTATTTATTTAGTTGTTCTTTCGTTCGTTCTTTCTTTCTTTCTTTCTTTCTTTCTTTCTTTCTTTCTTTCTTTCTTTCTTTCTTTCTTTCTTTCACATTCTCTCTGTAACACTGCAGTATCAGGAGTATAGTTCTGTATCAGATGTTATATCATGCTGTAATTCTGTTGTTGATAAAGTGTTTGGCCCTGTGCGTGTTGTGCTGCTGTTATCATGAATCACACAAGCACTTGAGAGCGAGTGTGTGTGTGTGTGTGTGTGTGTGTGTGTGTGTGTTATCACTGATCAGAGTGAGGTCGTCTAGGCCATGTGTTGCTTTATATTTCATCATCTTAGGCTTCTTATCTACTGTTGGCTCCACATAACCAAGCCCCTAATTCTGTTTTACCACTGACATACACCACCTGCAGAAACACACGTGGATCCATATTATGAGTGGCGAGGCAAAACGGATCGAATGATCACGCTGTCTTCGGCTAATATATAATCTCGGTGTCATAAGATGATTTTCATGGAAAAGTACACTGCTGTTATATTGATCAGCACTCAATTACGTGACATAACGGTGATGTTTCTCTCTGAGGAAAACACTTGCATATGCACACAAACGTGGACACAAAGTTCCCAGACACAGTCTGGCCCCGTGGTGACCTGTGTTGCGCCGTTTATCTAATAACATAATTTAAGGGATTTCCTGAGCGGCCCGAGGAGTGCAAATCCCTGCGCGCACACACACACTCACACAATTGTTTTTCTCTGTATATTGTAGTATGTCCTGAATGACATGTAGAAAATGTCAGCCTATAATCAAATTATCCATATGTTTATGAAGATCTATGTGTATGTATCAGTTAACCTGAGTAAAGAATTATAGCCAGTTTTGACCCAAACTCTATTTAGGTGTAACATTAGTGAAAAATATACATCCAGCTTCTTCTCAACCCATTATAGCCAAAAGGCACACACTTATTTAAATGAGTATTTGTCATATGATTCTACTATTTACACTGTTTCATCTATCTATCTATCTATCTATCTATCTATCTATCTGTTCGATATGAATGACCGATATATAGATAGATCTGTATATCATTCTATCTATAAATCTGTTCAATATGTAGAATGATAAAAAATGTTAGTTTTAGGCATACACTTATTCATTGTCATATTTGTATTCAATATGCTCTTTACTCTCTGTATATGTGCACTTTACTCCCAAATAATTGTCATTGAATCTTAAAAAAAAAAAGGTTGAGCACATAATACACCCTGACCATTACACTGTCCTTCCTCGAGTTCCCGTCTTTCTTCTCGGGAGTTTCCTGTGGAAAGGCTGAACCCAGCTGCTGATTGGCCAGCTCCAGCGATGGGTTAATCATGGGAGGACGGGTGTTTTTTGGGAGTCGTGTAATGGCTTCCGATTTTCTCAGGGAGGAAGCAAAATGTAAATTAAGCAATTATGTATCTTAACGAGGGTAACACGGTATTTATAGACCTTAATAACCTTAAGTGGGCCGGTTTGGAAGCTCGTCAAGGGAATTAATGCAGTCTAAACAGCCTGCTCTCCTGTTTGACTTGGAGTGGCTCCCTCCACATGTCTGCTGTCGCACAGAAATATGAAAATGAGTTTTACAGGCAGCAGTAGTGTTTGGTGCACAGTTCTTTGGGCTTATTGTTTTGTTTGAATACCTTTTCCTAACTTAGTAAGAAATTTCTTAGTTTACACAAGTTTGGGTCTGTTATGTGACATTTATACTTGTCCCCTTTATAACTATAACTATAACTCTTATTCAATTATTAATATGTACATTTTCAAAATTTCCAATTGACTGATATCACTATAGAAAATGTATTAATTTCTCAAAATTATAAGCAGGCCTGCAAAATTTTTAAGAAAAAAAACTCTGAACTAGTTAAACCGACTAATCTTTTTGTGGACAACCACTGACCCTATACTTAGTTATGACCTTGTTCTCACTTCAACAAATACGTGAGGTGGAATATCTTCTTCTCAGACTGTTTTGTAGCTTTTTTGGATTCACAGTGTCACTGTTTTGCACCAAAGAGAAAAAGTTCTAAGTTCAGAAGGCTGATTTGACATTTGAAGTGAACTGGAACAGAGCAAGTGCCTTCTGTGGTAAAATATTTGGGCTGCACAATTGTGCCGACGGCAGCACAAATGTATTTTTGTACGAGTAAGCACCCAGTCTTTTTAAGTTCAGCCCCTCGTCTTAAACGCACTTTTAATATATTGGGGTTTTTAGATTGAGTTGCGTGTGTCTCAAGTGCTAGGCTAGTTTGGGATTATATTCCTTCCATATTGAGATTGAGAAGCTTTATTTTACTGCCTGCCTGTAGTGTGTCGACCCAGCAGTTTCTGCGGTTTTGGAAAATAAAAACAAATTGGAAAAATTAAAGTAATCTTAATACACCAATATGAAAGCAAGACACATTTGAATACGTTTCCTGCTGTGTTTGGGGAAATAAAAGACCCTTCCTGCTTTCTTCTTTATTATTATTGTATTGTATTAGTATTGTTTTTAATTTTTTTTGGTGGAAGTTTGAGTTTAAAAGACATCAAATAGAAAAAAAATCCTGACTGTGGCAGTAAGTTTCTTAAATTATTGGATAATTTGACCTTTTTATGATAAGGCAAAGTTAGTTGAGATTGTAAAATGTCATGTAGTGCATTTTATACACACACACACACATACATACATACATACATACACATACATACATGTGTGTATATATATATATATATATATATATATATATGTGCGTGTGCGTGTGTGTGTATTCTCCTGACTACCAGAAAACAAAATTACTTTGTGAATTTAGTTTTTTCATGTCATTACATTGTTTAGAGCATTAAAAATAGTTTATTCATATGTTATTCTATCTGTCTATCTATCTATCTATCTATCTATCATTAAAACATATCATAAAATATTGAAAACTTGTGTGTGTGTGTGTGTGTGTATACTTAATTGTTAAACCACATTAAATATTTGCAGCCATTAGAGGTAAACTTTACCTTAAATATTTTTATATTAATATCTTTTTATATTTGATCTATCTTTATAAAATGTTGAAAGTGTGTGTGTGTGTGTGTGTGCGTGTGTGTATATAAACTTTATTGTTAAACCACATTAAATATTTACAGCCATTAGAGGTACACTTTACCTAAAATGTTTTTATATTAATATATATAATATTTTTGTACAAAAAGTATACATTGTGGAGTATACATATTTTCCAAAAATAAACAAATTAGAACTAATTTGAATTCAAAGAATGCATTTACACTAATTTGCTACATTCTTAACCACAAACCTCCTTCAATGCCATTGACCCATTTTAATCAAATTTCTATAGCCTTACTCAACTTTAAAAATAGGCCTATAGGAAATAAACTCCCATATTAGCGTCTCTCGCTTGGTTAAATGAGGCCTCAAGTTGCATACAAGGAAATTCACCTGAACGGGGGACATGAAGGTGTATGTTCAGTTGTCGCTTTGTGTGATTTGGTGTGTTCGTAAGTCACCTGCGTGTGTCGACACTGATACACGCCGGCACCAAGTGGAATTTGTCCTGGTGCCATTCTGTCGAATTTCTTTTTTTTATTTGTATTTTGTTCGTACGGGCGCGAGGAATCCTGGCCCTCTCTATCACAAAGAGATGCAAATCTCTCTCTCCCTCGTTCTCTCAGTCTTCTGCCGTCGTTCAGCCGTTACGGGAAGGGCAGACTGCTGGCGCCGAGCTGTTTGGGCGCTCTTCAGTACACGCACACACTGACACACACACTTGTACTCCCACACGATGCTGTCACACAACATACCAACACACCACGTATGCACATGCATGAACTTTGTTTGGTATTTCACCCGTTATTAATGAATGCAAATATATAAATATGCCACACACACACACATACATTCGACTGCACACACATTAAATGCATCCATTAAGCCTTAATGAGGCGTATTGTTGTGTTGCGCTGGCCATTTAGGAAACGTTCAAGACTTCGGTCTCACAACCCTCATGCGGGTTCCCTCCACTAGGAGGTAGACCCCCTCGGTCTCTTTTCCTTTGTCGGCTGTTCCTGCTTTTCCTTGTAGTTCACCATAGGGTGAAGAGTTCATAGACTCAGCGGTCAAGTCAGGTAGACATTAGTTCAACCGGAAACACTGGACATTTTACCCTAAATTTTCCCCATTCTTAATACTTAAAACCATCTGACCATGTCGTGGTAGGAAAAAAAGGTTAAATTATTTAACATGTTAAAGTACATGGTTATTTAAGTTCTGAAAAGGTCCTCTGTTATATTTTTGTACTTCTCAAAGCTTGAAAAACCGCATGTCTTCCTTGCGTCTTTGTATGTCAATCAAAGTTCGAAAGAAAAAGAGATGAGCGTAAATCGGCCGGTCACTTTGTGTGAATTTAGCTCCTTTATTTACCTACCAGAAACTTTTCAAAAAGTTTATTTGACTGCTTCCATAAAAAAGTAAGGTACAGTGTTTATTGACTTGAAGTGCCGATTATTTATTCTGGCTAATTTGAAGCAGCGGTCTCCTCTCTCCGTTTCTCCGTCTCTCCCTTCGTGTTTTCGGATAATCCCGGGCAGCGGTGAAGGAGTGGAGTCAGATGAAAGATTAAATAAATAAATAAAGCGCTTTGGATAACATTCCCCTCTGATTGACCTGACCCTGTGACCTGAGAGACACTCACAAAAAGGTCACGACCTGTCCATAGGAATGTTCATTTTCAATTGCACTTGTAAATACCCTTGTCTAATGACAGCATGGCCTTACCTTTCCTATTAAATATATTTATATATATATAGCTCTTTTAATAATCATACACACAACATAATTTTTTAATAAAAAAAAAAAAGGAATTAAGCATTTATTTAGAGCAAATAAACCTTAAGAGATTATGAAAAATAAACTTTATCAATTTTTTTTATGTTTGTTGTGTTTTCATGACTTTATCCAAGATTGCATGGCTTATTTCCTCTCAAACCAAACATCTGTAAGTGGGCATGATTTAAATGATAGTAAAGATTTGAAACAACACCATAACTGTTGAATGCAGGAGCTATTTGAGCCGAACATTGTTCGCGTGATGGCTCCGTCTCTCTATGTTGGAAATGTAGTGTATCTGGATTCCCATATCACGTGCAGACGCTCAGAAGAATTAGATAGCTGCTGTTGAACATTTCTGATGTCCGAAAGATTAGACCGTTGTCTGCTACATCTCAAAGAATTTAAGTAATCTATGAGGAAGCGTGTGCAAAATTTGCATATGTACTTTCCACGTTTTAAATACTGTAATACATTTAGATGCATGCTTATTTTTAAGTAAAAGTATGTTGGGGTAATTTTTTAGATATTGTTAATTTTGTGCTAATTGGGGATTTTAGTCAAATCAAAAATCTTTTGTTTTTTGTGTATACAGTCTACACACTTACAATTTTTACTAAAAAAGAGGATGCACTCATTATATGTATTAGTAGGCCTGTCACAATAACAACTTTTTGTTGTGCAATAAATTGCCCCAAAAATGATTGTGATAAGTAATATTATTGTCATTTTAAAACCACTTGATGCCACTAAATATATAATCATAATATAACAGCATGATAATGCAAGAAGGCCTACACACTTTCAAATGACAATACACTTTTAATTCTTAAGAGTATTTAGATCATGGAAATTAAGTATCAAAATATTAGATAACTTAAATAACTCAAATAAATAGTTAATAAGCATTTTCTACCAAAAAGTGCAAAGAAGCAAGTAAAAAAAAAAAAAGATTTTTCTATCTACAGATTTTTCCCTGACCTTCTTTTCTCTGTAAATTAAAAGTGCACACTATTGCTAAAAAACACAATCCGTACTTACCAGTCAAATGTTCGTATCCCCAAAGGTTATAGAAGCATTTTTAAAATTTGAACTAGTACCTAATGATTACACCACGTTATGTATGAGAAGCTGCGAAAGGTTTAATTTTTATGTAAATATAATTGAATAACCAAAAATTATTGAGGTCATGTACATATGTTGTGCGACAAGTCAACAAATTGATTATTGCAACAGACCTATGTATTAGTAATATATATAACTCATCGATGAATGTTATTTTGAAAATATTCTATTAAAAGCAGTGCTGTATTTGTTTGTTTAATTGAAAAACTAATATTTAAGATTACAAAATATGTAAAATTTTGCATGATTACATCTTGTAAACATTCAAATTTCAACATACTTTGTGAGTGTATCTCGTCTTGGCGGTGTGTTAATGTATGTGTATGTATATATCAGTTCTGCGGCAGCGAGAGTTCATCAGAACCAGCAGCAGGTTGCCGTTACTGATCTGCGCAGGAACAAAGTCAACTCAGCTAGACGCTGCACTGCACCGCTCCTTATCTGTTTATGTGATGGACTTTTTCAAACGCAAACATTTTCTTTAGATGCGCTGGGAACACACAGACCCGATAGGGATCGGACGCAGTCTAATTGCTTCAGATAGCGGCGTGTTATTAGCATTAAAACCGAACACAGGAGCAAAAGCTTCCTGACTTCAGCATCGCTGATGAACGGAGACTTGACTCCCGTTTCGCACAGTATTAAACCTGGAAACAATTCAAATGCACTAAGATTGCAATTTTTGGTTAAATCCATACCCCCCTTTTGACCACCTAATAGTTTTCTTGTGTATAAAACTGTTGGAACATTTATTGTGCGTGTCACACAAGTTTATGTGAGGGGAAAGTACTTTTTAACCCCGCTTTTGACCCTTCTCTGACATGCTTCGCATGGGTGTGTGTGCAGCGCTGGTTTCAGATGTGCGTTCTTGCCAAGGCGTCTGAGTCGCTCAGACTCCCAGGACAATACCCAACCCACCCCCCACCCCTCCGTGAGCTGGCTCGAGGGCATTCCTCCACCGGTTCACTGGCAAGGCTCAAGTGGGTTCCGTTTTTTCAAGCGCTCTAATTGCTGAAAGACATAATTGTCGAGCACTTTGAAGTAAAAGTCAATTTGCCATAAGTCCAGCGTTAAGTGTTCGACTGGCCTGTTTTTTCTTCCCCTCAGCGCTGTTGGCTTGCCAGCGAACTTGTTCTGATGTATCGATAACGGCAACTCTGAGACCTGTTTATTTAACAAGGCCAAAATATCAAGCTCTTTTTGTTGTCGTTAGCCAAACTGCGCGTTTGCGATGGAGTTTAATACATTAATGGCATCCGGCGAAGACGCCGTTTGTTTTGGGAGTTTTACGCACGCTGATGAGTTCAAGGCAGGTGACCTTAGCATCGTGCAGCCGCTGTCTCGGGTTTTCGGTGACTATAAGGCCGATGACAGGGTTATGGGAAGTGTAACAGGCACTGACATAATACCTCCATGCTCTGCCTCTCAATACAACTCAAATTAGTCAGCGCTCACACGCTGAACCTGAACACCTACGCGTGCGGTGTGTGTGTGTACGTGCTCGCTTCCGTGTGTGTTGTGTGCGCGACAGGCTTCATCCGTCAGTGTTTATTGTTTACTGTACTCCTGGTGGCGCCAGGGCTAGAGAAAACAGAAGCCTTAAAAACACTTTGTTTTGGGGAACGGCGAAATTCTGCGGTTTGCTAATCGCAAAGGCGATCAGGGCCCCTGATCTGTGTGCCGGCTGAGGGAGGGGCGGGGAGCGTTACTCAACTGAAGTTCCATGTATGGCGCTGAGAACATGTGGGCGCACCAGTCTGTCTGTCTCCAGCGTGCTCCTGAAAGAAAAAACGAAAGAAAGACCGTGAAAGACAGCGATGGACAAAAGACCTTGCGCCACAATAAAGCGAAAGGTGTCTGTTGTTTGATTTCCCAGTAGTCACGCCGCTCGATGTTCCAAAATAGCACTTTAGTGTTCGGGAAATTGCATGTTAGCTAGTATTCATCCTTGAAATATAATTTAATCCTAACTTGTATTCCTTTAAAAGTACACTTTTTTTAAAAGCAAGAATTAAAATCTACAAAAAAAAAAAGTTTAGGATTTGCTAGTAAATTCATTTTTTTTATAAATGTTGTATACATTTTTTTTTAATTAAATAGTGTATTTCACAAATAATTGATGTTATTGATGGTTAATTTGACATTGTAGTATTAAAAAATGCATTGTTTCGTTGTTTTCAGTATTGAAAAGAACAATATGTAATCTCATTTATTTATGAGTCCTGCTTTAATAACGTATACAATACATAACAACATTTACATGATGCACCAATATTACAATTATTTTAAAGATATTGCTGATAACCAATAGATATTACATTTTCTATACAGGTTTATCTAAATAAATTTAAAATAAGACTAAAAATGACTAAAAAGACTAAAATCCAACCGTTTTGTTCAGTTGGTAGTGTTTTAAAAGGATAGTTCACCCATAAATATGAAAATTATGTCATTTAAACCATACAGGTTTGATGACAGAATTTTTTTTTATTATTTTAGGTTGAACTGTCACTTTAAAACAATAATAATGTAATTTAGCATTTATTTAAAAAGATTGAATTTCATTGTTAGTCTTTTAGTTTTAACCTGTTTAGACGCTATTATAACTAAGTGAGCTTTAGATGACAGCTTTAGATGACAGCTTTCCAATAACAACCTGATAGAATGATTACTGATAGAATGATTAATGTTTATTCCTATTTTCCCTAATGTATATATTTTTTTCAATACCGTGTTTTTTTTTTTTTTGTTTTTTTTTTTTGAGTTTTTTTTTTTTTTTTTTTTTAGCAAACAAATCACCAAATGAATGTTTTCAAGTATTGATTCAATAAAACATTGTTTGATTATCTGATTTGCATATATTACATCTATCAACTCAATAGGTGCAAAACAACCATAACGCCACAGTCTTTAGAAACTCAAATAAAAAGTGTTTGCAATATAAAGTGCTCACTACCCTCCAGGCCTGCCTTTGCCCATGCAGGTGCAAAATGTCATTGTTCTGTGTTTACCATTGATCGGAATACTTATTTTGCCAAATGTGGTGCAGGGACGGGTACAGTTAGAGAAAAGAAATGTCCAAATCAACCACTTCACTTTAATCAGGCGTCATTGATGGACTCCTGTCGAAGTGTGTAAATTAATTCCAAATGAACCTTTTTTTTTCCCTCAAGCTCAAATGTACACTATTGGCATGAAAGCCCAATAAAACGCTCTTTTCTTATAGGAAAGCAATAATTGATTTGACATTTCCTGCCACTTCAAAGGCTCTGAGCCCTGTAGGCATGGCACTAAATTACTGGAGAAAGAAGATTTGCTATTAGCTGAGTGTTAAGTGTTCACCACTGTCTTACTCTTTTCGCTTTACCTTTCTACCTCAACACGCTTGCGTGTCCATGAAAAGAAAGAGAATGTGGGTTTCCTATTGAAGATAGTTACATTCTGACACCACAAAGGCCCTGTGTGTTTATCAGTAAACTTTCGTGTTTCTGGCTCTTTCCACACACCTGTTTTGTATTTTTTTTTCCCCTGAATAGAAAAGCTCACTGTTTTTAGGCAAACCAGCATCAAGAAACAATTTTGATGTGTAAATACATTTTCGCTGCGTTTATCATTGTGTGTATGTGTGCATTTCCCGTTTTATGACTTCTGAAGTTAGTTGTCACTCTGAATTTAAAGTTTTATTTATAGTTAAAACAGTAGATTAGGTCTAGAAAGAATGACAGTATATACAGTACAAATGGCATATAACCTTCTGGTGGAAGCTTTGCAGTGTTATTTATATCATAGTTGGTATATATTTTGTGACAGGACTGTTCACAGTTTGTGAACATATAATCTATTTTACAACAGGGTCAAAATTTGTTCAGAATTATTATGTTTGTAATATTAGTTTTACAGTTTTGAGTTTTTTGTTAGCTTATGAGATATACAGTTGAAGTCAAAAGTTTACATCCCCCTTTCAGAATCTGCAACATGTTTTGATTGTTTTGCCAAAATGAGAGGCATTATACAAAATGCATGTTATTTTTTATTTAGTACTGACCTGAATAAGATATTTCACATAAAAGACGTTTACAAATAGTCCACAAGAGAAAATAATAGTTGAATTTATAAGAATAACCCTGTTCAAAAGTTTAGATACAATTGATTCTTAATACTATGTTGTTGCCTGAATAATCCACAGCTGTTTTGTTTTGTTTAGTGTTAGTTGTTCATGAGTCCCTTGTTTGTTCCCAGTTAAACTGCCCTCTTTTCTTCCGAAAAATCCTTTAGGTCACACAATTGTTGTTTTTTCAGCATTTTTGTGTATTTGAACCCTTTCCAACAATGACTGCATGATTTTGAGTTCCATCTTTTCACACTGAGGACAACTGAGAGACTCATATGCAAGTATTACAGAAGGTTCAAACGCTCACTGATGCTTCAGAAGGAAACACAATGCGTTAAGAGCCAGGGGGTGAAAACTTTTGAACAGATGAAGATGCGTACATTTTTCTTATTTTGCCTAAATCTCGTATTTCTTTTCATTTAGTACCGCCCTTCATAAGATACTTGCATGTTTTCCAGAAGACAAAATAAGTTAAATTTAGCCTGATCTTCAAATTGATCAGGCTAAATGCATCTAATATAAATGATATAACTATAATTTAGACTGTACTCATGAAACAGACTTTTATATATATATTCTCTATTAATTGAAAGATTTAATATATTTATATGTAGGATTATTCATTTACGTAGCAAATCTAATTTTATACATCAAAACTGAAATATGTAATATGTAGGTGATAGTTATGGCTGCCCTGATATAGAATGAATTATACTGTGACTTTGGTTATACTGCCCTCTTCTACAGCAGATCCATGTACACTTGATACATGCTATTAATGTACTTCCTTTAATATTTAGCTTGAGTCTGTGTTAAACCTCCTCTTGCATGTTAACCCCAGCAAAGCTGGATCTCCACACTCTCAGATAAACGGTGTGTGTTGTGATTAGGCGACTCGGCAGGGCCCTGCAGTGAGCGCCGGAGCCATAGAACGAGAGAGAAGCTGCTCTTATCTCAGGCAATTAATCAGAGAGACTCATATTGCGGGACAATTATTCAAAGCTTATTCTTGAATAACTTGGAGCCGGAAGCGTGCAGAAGTTTCCCCTGCCGGACGTGAAGGTCGTGAGAGCAAGGAGACGCTGCAGGACAGAAGGCCGTGGTACATTTGTGTGTGTTTAAGATAGATACTGCAGACAAGGTCAAAGTCACGGCAAACTCTGCTTCTGCTCCCATTTTTTTTCTCACCAGACAGGTTTTTTTTTTTTATATTGTTCTTGATTAAGTTTAATTACGGATGCGTTGATATAGATAGTTTAGTCGATTAAAAAAATATGATGGCTGATGTATCAATAAATGTTTTGCCTTATTTGAATTTGCATTCACACTATAGCCCAATCAGTAATTTTTAAGCTGTAAGTAAACTCAGAATTCAAAGCAGTGTACTGTACAGTAAAATAATGAATAAGTTAATTTCTATATTAATATTTGTTGAAAGCTAGTACAGAAGAGTATACATTTTTAATTAGAAATAATAAAAGTTAATTGTGACCCTGGACCACAAAGCCAGTCATAAGTAGCAAACTTAATTTTTGATTAGTTAATTTAAAGGTTATTTTCTCAATATTACGTTTTTTTTTGTTTTTTTTTTTTCTCAAATATTGTCCTATCTAAACAAACCGTAGCTCAATGGAAAGTTTATCTATTTAGCTTTCAGATAAATCTTAATTTAAAAAAATTGACCCTTATGACTGGTTTTGTGGTCCAGGCTCACTATTGTTCTATCAGCCTACTGAGAACAATACAGATGATTTAAAAACGCTAATGTTTAGTAATATTTTCACATGTAGCATATTGCTTACTGAGCTGAATTATTAGACATCTGTTTATGCATAAAATGTTTATGAATAATTGTATTTTCTGTACTTATAAAGGAAAACTCCTGTGCACACTTATAATGAAACTGTATTTGCAATCCATTTTATTTCTGAGTGAAAAAAGAAAAAGAGGAAAACTTAAGATCAGTAGAACTTTCATTTAGGATAGTATTTTTTCCCAATCAGGTATTGAAAAGCTGAATGCAAGTTTGCAGTCAATTGTAGATTATTACTCCCATCGTGAATTAGTCTCAACCCTCATTGGTCGAAAGTTAAGTGGCCTTTCAGTTAAGACTAACGAAGACTTATTTATTATTGTGCCTGATTAGTATTACATATTTTTTTCTGTTTGTATGTATTATTATTATTATTATTATTATTGGTGTAATTTATAATATGATGACTTATGATTGGAATTAAACAAGTATACGGTGTTTTGGAAATCTTTGTGTGGTGAAAATGTCTCCTCCATTAAACACTCCTACAGGTAGATTTTTTTTTCCTTTTTTTTGTGCACATGCACACAGGACGCTCTCAGATGTTAGTAATTGTCCTGCGCAGAGGCTGTGTGGAATTGGAACATTAAACGCATCTTATCTCTTCTCGTTTAGCCCGCTTCTCGCGCTCTCCATTGATTGGAGCCCCCAATAAACGAGCTGCTTTTAATTGCAGTAGGCCTTAATCCAACTTTTCTTTTTTAATGTACCACAGTGGGAGGGGTGGGGGAGATTTTAATGAAAGTGATATGAGTCCGTCCCCCCCTTACCATACCTAACTATTTGCGTGTGTGTGTGTGTATCAGTACGAGAAAGCTGGTTAGTTGCATCAGGCATTGGACTCCAGTAAATTGACAGCTCTCTCTCTCTTCTCATTCACTCTCTTTCTTATCTATCCATTTTAATTACTTCACAATGTGTGTGTAAGCTTGTTTTCATTCCCATGTACCATTTTTGGCGCAGTGGCTTTCTCCCGTTATCACTCCCTGTCTTTAGTCTTATTCGCATTTGTAAGTGACACAATCAATTAAGCGGCGTGTGTTTATGTGTGCAAGTGTACAAATCCGTGCTTTTCTTCGGCAGTGCCAAATGAAATGGGAAGGAGGGGGTGATTTTTTTTTTTTTTTTTTTTTTTTTTTTTTGATATCAGATGAAAGAGAAACTGGTTGCAAGTGAAAACGGAGCTGTTTCTCCACTGGACGGACGAGTAGAGGCCTGACGTCTGAAAATGATCACACACATTCGCAGATATCTCTCATTTCAATCCCTCCCGTGAGCACTTTGTTTCAAACGCACACTGATTTTCATGTAATATGTGGGTCTTAAGTATGATGTCGTTTATTGTATTTTTAACTCACCCTGTTGCCACATGATTTTTATCCTATTGCAAAAAATTTAATCTTCCAACTTCCATACCATTTTGACACCTATGTAACGATTTGGACATCGGACAGCATATGTACAGTCAAACCATAATTTATTCAGACACCTTCAGCATTTCTCACGTTATCACAGTTTATTTCACTATGGTTTGGAAAATGGTAATAAAATATGACAAGAGCTATGACAAGTTAAACTGTGTCAGAACAAATTCATCTTGAAAATAACTATGATAGAAAGGTATGTAATGGATTACAATCAACCAAAACTTCAGACAACTGTTAGTATGACAATATTTACACAACTATCAATACTTTGTTGACCAATTACCTTAATTTTCAGTCTGTGGTGTAAAAAAAGTCGCATTAGCAATTAAATAAACACTAAAAGCAAAACATGTTTCTGAATAATTTTGGGTCCCAAATTTTAATCATTAATTTACTGGTAGTACACTGTATGGAGAATTTTTGGGTATAATTTGTCACAGTTTACTTTATTTTGCTGTCCTCACTTGCATAAATGAACTATAGTGTCTTCAGCCACTAGTAAAAAATATAAACTATATCTGGTGTCTGAATAATTTTTGGTTTGCTAGTTAATGCATTGTGAACTAACATGAACAAACAATGAACAGCTGTATTTTTATTAACTAAAATTAAGAAAGATTAATAAATAGTGTAATGTATTGTTCATTGCTCATATTTTTTAGTTAATATGTAAACTAATGTTAACAAATGACACCTTATTGTGAAGTGTTACCATAAAATGTAATGTTAGCGACATTTATTAAGCTAAACCTATCAGCCCTGTTGCCAAAGTTATTAAAAAATTTCATATAAAAAAACCGAATTGTTTTCTTTAATTATAGGAAAATATAACTTGATCATTAACTGCAAACCAATTTGGTCCTAAATAAGTAATGAGTCATCCATTCTAGTGTTTAATTTTAATTTCTTTCAAATGTTTGACCTTATGAGGTTCATGAACAACATTTCCTGAAGGTTAAGCACCTCTTTACACCGACCATTTGGTGGATTAAAAATTTGACTTCATTTTAAGAGTTTCAGACTTTTTTTGTACCTTGTTCGTGGAAACGTCCAATTGTATGAAAGAAAAGAGAGAGTACTTCTATTCCAAGAAGAAAGGAAACGGAGGATAGAGCCATAAAATGCAAATATCACCCGTGCTGCTTTTCCTTTTTTTCCATACAAATTAAATGTCAGCGTTGTGAAATACTGTCACTTTACTTCATGCTGAGGAGGCGATGACAAATCCATATTCTTCCTTTAAATAAAAATTCTTATTACGGCGCTGGCGCGGTAATCACGCCGGCACAAAGCCTTCCTGTGATTAACGATAGCAATTTATTGTGCGAGAGGGCCGAGGAGAGGGAGAGCGACCGACGCAGAAGAGACATCATCTTTATCATAATTCGTATCATAAATAACCGGCCCCAGCCAATCAGAGAGCAGCCGGCGTGTCATTCCCAAATAACCTTTGATAACTATTACCATTCCACCGGCCGGAAGAAAGCCTAAAGTCACAATGTTATCTTATCCCCATTCTGCGCTTATAGAATACAACAATATTACCATATAGATTACACTATTTATAATAGAGAGTGTCAGAGGGCCCTGCCTGCACTTCCTGTCATCCATTGTGGTGCAGAGAGTTGCAGTGGCCAGATTACCACTGGTTAACTGGTATCACACCACCCTAGTGTGTAGTGTGTGTGTGTGTGCGTGTGCATTTGGAGTGCTTGGAGACATTAAAAAAAGTTTGATTTAACCAGAGATTGCTTCCGCACTTGGATGTGGGTGTGATTTTGTGTGTGTGTATCTTGTTCGCTCTGTTGTTCTGCTGTGTAATCAGGTGTGGATGATTTTGATCTGTTGCTCTGATAGCCGCCCTCCATTCCACCCTGAGATGTTTCCTCTGTTAATATTGCTCATATGTCAATATTACCATTTTTCCTAGTCATGATCTTTCTTATCATCTGTATTATTTACAAAACAGGGCTGAATCAGGTGTGTAATTAGTGGCTTACTTAATTATCTGATCCTGTTGCTCAGCTCTCTGTTCCTGCTTTTTGAAAATTATGGTCGCATTTTATTTATATTCGTATGTTTCCTTCTTGCAGATGAGGAAGAGGAGGAGCCGGTTCCTGCAGATATGGGCACTTCTGCCGAGGCCATGCAGGTCTCGCTGGGTGAGGAAGAGGAAGGCGAGGAAGAGGAGAATGATGAGAACTGGCTTAGTCGGGATGGCGGACAGAGTCCCAGGCCTGAGGGTCTGTTACCTGCCGCCAAGAGACCCCGTCTGAGCACCAAGCCCGGCGTTAGCCCCGAATGGAGTTACGAGCCACGGGAACCTCTCAGTTCCCTCAACTCCCAACACATGCCCCATTCCCCCTCCCCTCCACTCTCCCCTGAATTACCCCGTCCTCCTTTGGCACCTCCTACACCTGGACACAAACCGAAACTGCCCTCGCCCTCTCCTGCACGGCAGAAGAACAAATCACCCAAAAGAGGTGGTGGTTCTGCACCCACTGGTGTATTGGGGCGACCACTTATGTTAACCCCGCCCAAGACCAATCAGAAGGCAGGAAAGAGGTCACCCGGTAGGCCCAAAAGCCCCCGCAGCCCAAGGCCAAGCCCTGCCCATTTGGGTGCAGCTGGACGTGGTTGGCCTGGACCTCCTGTAGATGATAATTCTCGTGATGGGCAGTTCAGAGCTCATGATACAGGAGACGAGGATATTGAGAACTCTATTGCTGCCGTGATTGCACGTGCTTGTGCAGATGGTGATGGCACATCGGACCCATTTGCTTACGACTCGGACTCAGACAGTGAGGGGCCAAACCCTCCAAAACCTACACCCAAACATACACTTAGCCTCATCAAACCTCCACAAGCTCTCATCGGAAAGCATCCACTTCCACCAGTTCCACCAAATCTCAACCCTCCCAACCGCTGGACTATGGATGACTCAATAGACGAGGTCATCCGAAAGGCCAATCAGGTTCAAAAGCCAATTCAGGTCCCAAGTCTTTCACCTCCAGAACCCACTTATCTGTCGTCCCCACCTGACTCACCTCCCACACCTCCGCCACCTCTCAAACCTCCCCAGGAACGGAAAGACCCAGCTACCGCTACCCTTCTGAAGAAAAAACTCAAGAAGGACATTAGGGCCAAGTTGAAGAAGAAAGACAAGGAGCGACTCAAGGAGAAAGGCAAAGAGAAAGGAAAGAACAAGGAGAAGAACAAGGAGAAGAAGCGGGAAAAGGAGCGAGGGCAGGTAGAGGAGAACAAGATGCCCTGGCTGGAGCTATCGCTAGGAGTCGGAGGTGAAGAGCGGAGAGACGGCATTAGTGGGAAAAAAGAGAAGGACAAGCACAAGGACAAGAAGAAAGATAAAGAGAAGAGCAAGAAAGAGAAAGAGAAACGAGACAAGGGCAAGGAGCGAGGCAAGGAGGAGAAGAGGATATCTCAAGGAACCAAAGACATCGCCACTGCCGTTGGCGCCACCAGCCCACTATTCAGCCCCCAGACCTGCCTACGAGTCCCGTCAATGTTGCCCCCTTTGCCACCAATACTTCCTGATAAATTGTTCCCGCACCCCAAGGATACCAAGAGCAAAGACAAGGACAAGAAGAAGGACAAGAAAGAGAAGAAGAAGAAAAAAGAGAAGGAGAAAGATAGAGAGAAGGAGCGTGAAAAGGAACGGGAGAAGGAACGGGCAAGGGAGAAGGAGCGAGATAAAGAGGAGAAGAAGAAGGACAAAGAGAAGAAAGAAAAGACGAAGGAAAAGGAGAAGGACAAGCCAAAACTTGAAAAATCAAGTTTATTGGTAAGACGCCCTCTCACTTACAAAGTCCCTGGTCTCACGCTGTATTGGGAAAGCTACTTTCCCTTCTTACACCAGAGGTAAAACTAGTTAAAATCCACATGACCATGATGATCTCTAACCTCAATATTCAGCAACAAGGTGTACATGTACACAGCTTTGCATTGCATGCATATGCAACTGCATGATGTACAGATCACTGAATGCCTACTACATTAGGCGGCATAGGCCATTCATAAAACTTCCACATGAATTCAATATGACTATCAAGTGCAGCATCAATAATGCAATACACAAGAGAGTCACACAGATAGATTTACTAGCTGGCCCCGTTACTAGCTGTGTGTATATGTGTGTATCTTTCTGTCTTTGTGTCCTTGTGTGTGTACCTTTGAGATCAGAGGTAGATCGCTGAGCTACATTTACATTTCCGTCTTTTCCGGTCGATTTGTCCCTGGAATCCTGCTCCTTGCATGGAGCCCCTGTGCACACACACACATACACAATAGACTATCAATCTGTGTGCAAATCAAACAAGGGATAATACACCTCAAAGCCTCTGTTTACCCAATTCATAGCCCATTTTACAGCGTGTATACGTATGTGTGTCTGCAAAAGAGCTTGAGCGAAAGAGTGTTAGTTCTTCTTTATCAAACTCATCCTCCAATCGCTTTCACCGTCCAATGACAGTGATAATGTATGTACACCACATCAGAGCAGCTTGAATTGATTTGGACTGCTGCGGAATTCCATTTTTCCTGCTTTCTGTCTCTTTTTCTTTCGTTACCTGAATCCCTGACCCCCGCACTCTCTTTTTCTCTCCATCTCTTTCTCCGTCTCCTGCTGCCACTGGGAGATGGGATTGAGAAAGTGATTTCTCTCGTTCTCCACCTGCTTAAATCTTTCCATCACTTTAATTTTTTGCAAGGCTGCTTTGCTGCCATCCAGGAGAAAAGAAAAAAGAGACAAGAGAGTGAGAGGAAAGAGGAAAAAAGAGAGAGGGAGAGAGAGCTAAGGGGGTGGGGAGCCAGGGGGGTTATCAGTCGTTGGCCTGAGGTATGTGTGCAAGGGACTTAAATCCGTAGAGATTAGCAGAAAAATGCCGTCGGTAGCAGTAAGGGGCTTTACGCCACTGGTTGTATTAGTTCAGGTGAAAAGAGTATTGCGTTTACATAAAACCGGACAAATCCAGCCACAATGCCAATGCTGTGGGACCACAATGCAATCTGCTATCTCTGGACCTTAACCACAGCATCCAGTGCTGTTTCCTGAGAACTGCCTCGGAACTACTGCTACCAAACACGGAATTACAGAAATTGAGAGAGAATGATGGCAGGAGAGAGAGAGAGCAAAGATGGGAGCAAAAGTGGAAACAAATGATACAGTGTAGAGAGAGATGGAAAGAAGAGAAAGAGATTATTCGATTTTTTTTTTTTTTTTTTTTTCTCACAATGGGTCCTTAGTCTTTAGTTAGTCCTTAGATGCTCGCTTGAAAACAAGTGGCAAATGTCTGAAGTCAAATTTAAATGCTTTTTGCAGCCAGCTTTGTTTTTCTAATTAAAACATGAAAATAGTCGATTTAAAAATAAAACATAGGCAGGGACTTGATTTAATTTACTATAAATTATTGGTTATTGAAACGTGGCATGTGGTTGTATCAGTGAAGAATGTTATCATAATGTTTTTTGCATATCATGTGATATTGATATTTATCACAATATTTATTTAACATTAATTGGAATGAAAACTTTTCCATATACTTGTTACTTCTTAAGAATGAATGTAAAGTAACGTATGTGTTCACAAAGTACCTACCTTTTAATTTAGGGCTCCACAATATCCATTTTATTTTTTCTTAAATTTTTGAACGGTAAGATTTTCTTCAAAAAGAATTCTCTTCTGCTCACCAAGCCTGCATTTATTTGATCCAAAATACAGCAAAAGCAGTACTATTGTGAAATATTTTTTTACTATTTAAAATAACTGCTTTTTATTTGAATATATTTTACAATTTTATTTATTTCTGATCAAAGCTACATTTTCAGCATCATTACTCCAGGCTTCAGTGTCACATAATCCTTCAGAAATCATTCTAATATGCTGATTCGCTGTTCAAGAATCATTTATTTATTTGTTTTTTTATGTATTTATTAATTATTTTTATTTTTTTTATTATTGTTTTTTTTTTTGATGAATAGAAAGGTCCAATGATCAGCATTTATCTAAAATAAAAAGCTTTTGTAACATTATACACTATACCATTCAAAAACAAAGAAAAAAAAGGGAAATAAATAGAATTAATATTTTACTTTTATTTAGCAAGGATGCTTTAAATTGATCAAAAGTGATGATAATGCTGTTAATAAAACAGTTAAATGCTGTTTTCTAAACTTTCTATTCATCAAAAAAAAAAAAAAAAACTGAAAAAAAATCTACTCAGCTGTTTTCAACATAATATCAATGATAAATGTTTTTTTGAATTGCAAATCAGAATATTAGAATGATTTCTAAAGGATCATGTGACTGGAGTAATGATGCTAAAAATTCAACTTTGATATCACAAGAATAAATTACCATTTAAAATGTAAAAATAATTTAAAACGGTTATTTTAAATAGTAAAAATATTTAAAAAATAGTTTTTGCTGTTCTTTGGATCAAATAAATGCAGGCTTGGTGAGCAGAAGAGACTTCTTTAAAAATAATTACAAATCTTACTGTTCAAAAACTTTTGACTGGTAGTGTATAGAAAGGGATTGTGGATGTCAGCCAAAAAGTAAAATGATTTCAGATGATATGTTATTATATGAACAACCGCTCAGTAATTACACTGATTTCAATCTCATAAGCTGTACACTGTGTGTACAGTAGACACAAGAAACATGACGCATTAAAAGCAGCTAGAAACCATTGTTATTAGTACGTCTATTAGTGATTATGCGGCGTGGTGAGTCATCAACAGGGTAAATGGATTTTGTCCAGTGTAGACAATCTCAAGCTGTTGCAGCTTGGAACAATGCAAGAACGGTTGCACCCAGTTTAAACTACGATTTAAAGTAAGCACAAAATAATGGTAAGTGGTTCTTTAAGGTTCTAGTATTTTTGAAAAAAAATTAAGCTGTTCTAATTAAGAACCAGTTCTCAGTTTCCAACCCTTTTAGTAATGATAGGTATTCCGTGATGGCCAAGATGTACTCGTAGCTTCTGCGTGTTGCCCCCATCTTTGAATCTTGAAGACATTCCAAGGATGACATGAATGCCATAACTATATGAAATATTTTTAAAATGCAGACAACAGGGTCATTAGTATAAATAGTTAAGGTAAAAGACGAACATAGGCTTTGAATTTACCCCTTGGTTTAACCTGTTTACTGTAAACATTTGCTATAAAAGCATCCAGTGGGATTTGGATTCAAGTTTCATCCTAAACCTGAGAACAGTCTCCTCACGCTCTCAAATCCCCACCCCTGCTGAACACTGACTCCTTCCTCAATGGCACAAAAAGCACCTTTGTATCATATTTAATTGTATTGTGCTTTATGGTATTACGCTCTTGTAAAATTTCAAGAGTTCCTTTTTCACTTTTTCGTTATCGGTTCTTTAGCTCATAGCTTCTTTAAAGAGCAACGCCGGTCTCCAGGTCACGCTAGCTACAGCACTTTACATCCATTTAGAAGCTGATTAATCAATTTGCGCGATCCCGCAGCCATTTATGTTGGGTCCACGTGCCGTGCGTGTTTGAATGAGCGGGCCTAATCGTGATAGGAGTAGGTTAAGTAGGACGGGGCACTTTTAGGGAGAAAGACATTGCTGCCACCTCCTCAACCACTTAAAGACTAATTAACATAAGCAGATAGTACTATCTCGTCCTGCTATTGTGGGTCACCCTGAGTGTGTGCACACACGTTCGCTCTTACAGACGCGCACACACACGTACACGGGCCTTATCGTCAAGACACACGGCCTTAGCTCCTTCCTTAGGGAGGTTGAAAGGTCTGAACTTGCTCGTGTGTTGGACGGCTGTTCCCCATTGCCCTACTTTGGTTAGAAAACACAGGTACTATTCTTCCAAATGGGAGATATTGCAGTCTAAAGTTATTTACATTTTAAAACTACAACTGTAATGCCCTTAAAAACCTAAAATCGGTACTGTACCTCACCATGTTTTGTTGCTACATACTGCAAGTCCCGCTGCTATAGTACATTTAACATAGGCTCATTGGAAATACATGCTCTATATACATTTCTGCAAAACTGAAAAAAAAATTTATCTATATGTACAAAACACTGCAGTTTCCAGTTGAAATGAACACTAGAGGCAGTAAAACTCTGACTTTTATACCTTTTCACACCTTTTCTTACAGGTACAGAGTTCTGATTAATAAAGCCTAATTTTCACATAATTTCTTGCAGAATATTACGACATGACAATTTTAACATCCTGCGCAATTTGAAAATTGATACTTTTGAACATTGTCGGTGCATATACAGCTTCATATGCTTGACTTTTCTAATTCCATACACTCAAAAAAATCACTCTAATCACTTTAATTGAGGGCAGGATTTCCATCCAATAAATATGTGTGGCCCCAACTTATAAAAAATTAATTAATGCAATGAAATGAAATCGAGTTGGGCCAACTCAATTTGATCATATAGTTTAAATTAGTTTATGAAGTGATTGTTATGCTTGTTTGAAGTCAAACTAAAACATTTAAATGAAAAACAAATAACTAGGCAGATATCCTTCTACACTCAAAAGAATGATACATTGGATTTACTTAACTTTAGGCAATAGGCATATAAGATGGCTTTGCTACATACATGGCATACCCAAAGTAGTTTATTTTATTATTAAACTGGTAACACTTTACACTAAGTAAAGTGTATAAGCTGTATAAGCTGTATAAGTAAAGTTCATTATTAGTTCATGTTAACTAATTTAGTTAATGTAGTCTTCCAATTTCATAATTGTAATAAAAAAATGCATAAAATAACATTTTATTTAAACATTTACTCTCCTCATCCAGCCCTGTGCAAAGCACTTCCTCGATAGCTAATGCGATACAGCATGATACACTTTTGCATTTGTTAACACTATTACGTAGGTTTAGGGTTGGTTTGGTATAGGGGATATTTCCAACATGATAGAGCATTAACTTTTGCGACACTCCCTGGATATTTGAATTCTGAACAGCCGCAATACGTATCTCAAGCAGCATAATAAAAATGTGCCACGGTCACGTATCAAACATGTGTTTTATTTTTATTAAGTTAAGTTATTATTATTATTTTAATAATTTATTTGAATTGAACTAAAGTGTTTTTTTTTTTTCAGTCAGTACATATGTGGGTTGTTCATTCAGCAACCGTTTTGACAGATTCAGCAAGCAATATGTAAGACTTATTTCAGCCATTTCTAGAATACATAAAGGGATAGTTCACCCAAAAATTTTAATTCTGTCATTAATTACTCAACCTCATGTCGTTCCAAACCCGTAAGACCATCGTTCATTTTCGGGGCACTCTTCCGAGAGCTTTCTTGACCCTCCATAGACAGCATGTTCTTACTACCTTTCTCAAAATTAAACATAGAATGACCCTTGCTGTCAATGCAGGGTCAGAAAGCTCTCGGTTTTCATCAAAAAAATACCTTTCATCAACAACTTGCTCTGCCTCAGAAAGACTTTACGTTTTTGGATGACGTCACATATTCTTCCCGTTTTTAGCCAACCATCTTCCTTCATTCAATTCCTATTGGATAAAATCTTTTTTTTTTTTTTTGCATTTCTTGTACCATAAACAATTTAGTTACTGACTTGAGTCCAAAATGAAATCTGGGTCCTGAAGCAAAACCAATTTTTAGAATCTGTTTATTGTCTTTGTATTATTTTGTACTACCAACTCTTCATTTCATCACATTCAATTCAGACCACAGAGTCACAACTCAGTGAAAATATAATTTATTTTGCCGCGGCGCAGTAGATTAAGCAGTGCTACTGTTGAATAGCCGAGCAGGAAACACCGGTACCACGTGGAACAAGTTTGTTTTGCCCGTTTCTCTCAGAGGAGTTTTCCATAGTTTAACACAGCAGTCTAAAATTCATTGTGCCGAGTCCAGTGTTAACTCAAGAGCTCCTCTAATCAACTGAAGTACAAACTGCTGATAAATCTTTTATGGCAGTTTAGAGTTGCAGCCCTTGTATAGCCCCAGTATAGTGTAACCCGTATATAGGAGCAATCGGGGTGCTTTCCCAAGCACGTATCGCTAGAACAGACGTGCGATAGTCATGCTTATAATGCTTCATAAAAGCCATCCGTTTGGGACGATCGGATCTGAAAGCGAATCGGAGAAGGAGAATTGCGAGCGCAGGCATACCTCCAGACATTTTTTTGTTTTTTTGGCGTCACTCGCCAGGTTTGTTCATGCATATATGCTAATGCAGCGGCTAACACGGCTTCTCACGCTCCTATTCTCTCCAAATGATGCAACCTGCCAGCCATCCTCTCAATTCTGCTGATACTTACGTTCCCCTCTTTCCATAGAAGAAAGGAAGTGAAAAACAGAGAGGATGGGGTGGCAGACAGAGAGAGTGAGCGAGACACAGGGAGGAGTCTCCAAATCCACAAAGGTTTTGTAATGAATGCGCGGCGCAACAATAAAAACAAAAACATTAAAGAGAGAAAAGACATGTTTCTGTGTTAAACAATTAGTGCAGCGGCATTATGGGGGATCTGGGCGGACAAAAGCGCCACAGCGGCAGGGGTTCTCCCCAACACAAATGCACAAAGAGCACCTCACTCTCGTTAAGCCTCGGAAAAACCCCCGAGACACACTCTACACCGGTCTCCTCCGCCAGCGCCACGTTATCCGTCCCCACGCTATCGTCTCCTCCATCTCTCATGCGCTTTGTTCTGTTCATCATCCTATTCTGCTGTTTTTATCTCTGTTCTGGGGTCCCCTCTCTCCATTCCTCCCCGCCTCCATGGCCTCAGACAGGACACACTACTGCCAGCATCAGAGGTGTGTGTACATAAAGGGCTTTTCAGGAGGACTGACCCTGGTGCTAGCTAAACTGGATTAGCAGGACACTATGTTGTCCATCTGCTGTGTTAAGTGTGAACGTCTGAGATGAAGCCATGTGGTCTTGTCCCCATTAGTAGTTTAATAGCTGACTTTTGTTGCTCGCAATCATGTTGACACTACATGTTTTAGAAATAGACAATCCCATTTCCTTCCGTAGTAGATCCTTCTACTCGAAACCTGTGATGGTTGACAGGTTGATAACCGTAGCGCTGACTTGGTGATTTGCAGCCGTGAACAAAACATGTATACCAACATTTTAACCTGTTTGGTTTTCAGTAATCAGTTGTCAACTGAGATGCCATGTTTTATGCATGTGAAACTAATGGTGAAGTAGTTCAGTTCTGCACACATTCTTTGAATTCAGTGGAACTTTGTCATTATTTTAGAAACTTTAGAAAGCTATTGTCGTTCCTGTGAGTAAACAAAATTGGGTTAGAAAAAATTGGCCCCTCAGAAGAGGAGTGACAACTGCTTTTGTATGTGACCTGAAACTTGTGTGAAAACTGCTACTTTTGAAGTTCTAGACAGTTATGTATCCATTGTTTTGAATTTTTATTTTATTATAATTTATCCTTTTAAAATTTGGTAATGAAACAAATTAAATTGCAGCTTATTTTCATACTGATAAATTTTTTCCTGTTGTTTTCTGCTCTACATTGTGTTGTTGCTTCTGATTTCACCAAGAAGTGTCAAATTCCCATTCACAGCCATTTAAAAAAATAGACAAAACTGAATAATTACATTGCCTGGTATATTGCTTATTATGAGATAATTATTGGTAATTTGTATAACATAAGCGAATTCCTGTAAATAGACAACAGCATTAAATAAACCTTATACTGGGCTGGGTGATGAATCATTATTGATATTTACAGTACCAGTCAGAGGTTTTTGGACAGCAAGATTCTGATCACCAAGCCTGCATTTATTTGCTCCAAAATACAGCAAAAGCAGTAATATTGTGACATATTTTTACTATTTTAAATAACTGCTTTTTTTTTTTTTTAATTTGAATATATTTTAAAATTTAATTTATTCCTGTGATCAAAGCTAAATCATATTTTATGATAAATGTGTATTAAAATACAAAGACAAATATATATACTAATATGTTTTAATTAATTGCTATATTGATTCAATTTTAGAAGATTGCTTATTGTCACTAATTTGGAAATTATAAATTACATTCAATAGCATTTTCTATCATCATTTTGTATTGCATCAAAATAATAATAATAATAATAATTGGGGGGTAAAAATGGGTCCTTAATTTTAATTTAAAAGGTAGCTTTCCCTGTTATATGGTTTACATTCGAATGATTTGAAAAAATAATATTGTAATATTTTTGGCCACATCGCCCATCTCTAAGCTTAATAATTCAATAACAACCTGACCTGAATTTCTATTTCAAATGATTTCTCTCTCTGTTTAGGCTGATATTCTACCCGCTATCCCACCGTCTCCTGTCATACCTCGACTGACCCTCAGAGTGGGCGCCGGACAAGACAAGATGTAAGTACTTCACGCACACACATCCACACATGAAGGGTTGAGAGTATCAGGCAGCTCTCTGTGTGGTCAGAGTCTCTGAGTCTGTGTACAGGTGTGAGTTTCAGGCTTTGGGTCTTGTGACCAGTCCCAGACGGCCCATGAGGTCTTTGAGGGGGGCAAACACACACACACACACACACACACACACACACACACCCCCCACATCATGGCCCCCTCCTGCACACTCCTATCAATAGCACTAGTGTTCACACCACTTAACCCCCTCACACACACACACAGCAGCAATACTACAGGTAAGGCGATTACTGATTCCTGAACGTCTACATGTGACTGATGTCGCCTTAATGGCCAGTGTGATTTAGACTCGGAACGAACAGCATCTGCACAGTGTTTTGACTGTGCTTTTGAATTTCTTCCTCACCTCTTCAGTTCCACCTGCATGCAGGACAGGAAACATTAGTGTTTATGTCTATGTGTGTGTGTGTGTTTGTACAGGAAGGCCTTTATTCTCAGCCTGGGAGTGTGTGTTGTCCCTCTGATGTTGCCTGTGTTGTGCTCTTTTCTTGCACCTGTAGTCTAGTGTGTAGAAAAACACAATCAGCAGTCCTTTCAAGAGGAAAATGTGTTTTTATGTCTGTCCTTGTGTTGTAGTGCGTTTACATAAGCACACGCTTTAGATGTTGTTTATGTTTAACTTTTATTTTAGCTTGAAAGACTTTAGGGATGCACAGAACGTCACAGATGAAAGTAAAAGATAAAAGAGTATTTATATCAGCCATAATCGATACAGTGTACATTTTGATGCACGTGGAAACATTGGCACAGGTGAACTTTGACCTCTGAAAGGTCTTGAGGTCACATCCTGGACAGGGCATACCCCACACCATCTTTACCCTGAGAGGGAGCCCTCTGCATGGTCGTGTGTGTGTGTGTGTGTGTGTGTGTGTGTGTGTGTGTGTGTGTGTCAGTCAGATGAAGCATAAATAATGAGTGTCTGTGTGTGTAATCGGAGCTGACCGTTTGACACGCCCTTCTCAGGGTCAATACCACAGCAAGCGCCGCTGTCCACTCTCTCTGAGCCTGTCAATCAACCTGTTACTCAGCAACAGCAGGGTTTAATCAGTTTATCTGGCAGCATTTTAAAGACAAACTGAATGTGACAGTTCTTCTCTATTGCTAGATTTGAATTATTAAGAATCCTCAATATATTGGTGAAAATATCAGCAAATATTAGCTGATATTGAAAGCAGATAATATGCGACCATGAACCACAAACCAGTCATAACTTTTTGAAATTAGGAATAAATTAGTTTTCCATTGATGTATGGTTTGTTAGGATAGGACAATATTTGTCCGAGACACAACTATGTGAAAATCTGGAATCTAAATGGGCAAAAAAAGTCCAAATAGAGGAAATCAGCTTTGAAGTTGTCCAAATGTAGTTCTTAGCGATGCATATTACTAATCAAAAATTAAGTTTTGATGTATTTATGGTAGGAAATTTACAAAATATCTTCATGGAACATGAAGTCGAGGGTCACATATAAGAATTTGGTGACACTTTACAATAAGGGGTCATTTGTTAACATAGTTAACATATATTAACTTACATGAATGAATAATGAACAATGCATTTTTATATGTTTGTTCATGTTCACAGTGCATTAACACTGTGTAATATCAACAAAAACAACTTGTGATTTTAATAATGCATTAACTAAGATTAATAAATGTTGTGGAAGTATTATTCATTCTTGGTTCATGTTAACTAATGTAGTTAACTAATGTTAATGAATGAACCTTATTGTAAACTTTTACCAAGAATTGTTTACGGTTAACGATATATAGACAAAAGCACTCAAACAGGCAAAATTATATAATCAAAAAATAGATCAAAATATGGTCTGTTTATATTGTTTACTCATATTTTGGGATTTGTGGAGCGTTTTTGTTTTGTTTTTAACAATATATGCTAAAACTTATTTATCATGTTTTATTTTTGTACTATTATTATTTATTTATTTTATTTCATTATTTATTTAAAAGAAATCATCAAAATTTAATTTAATTTAACTGGTTGACTGATTTATTCATAATCCAGCAGAAATAGAAAAGCTGAATTATAATACTGGCCATTATGTTGGTTTTTAGACATGATTTTATTATTTATTTTACAGAATATTTGCATTACTTGTGTTTGTGTATATATATGACAAAAAGATGACATAAAATGTAACAAAAAAACAACTATCAAACCAACCAATTCTTATCTAACTATAGCTATAACTATATATGTGACCCTGGACCACAAAACCAGTCATAAGGGTCAATTTTTCCAAAATAAATAAGCTTTCCATTGATGTATAGTTTATGATATAACAATATTTTGCATTTGAAAATCTGGAATCTGAGGGTGCAAAAAATAAAAATATTGAGAAAGTCGCCTTTAAAATTGTCCAAATTAAATTCTTAGCAATGCATATTACTTTTCAAAAATTAAGTTTTGATATATTTACGTGAAGATATTTGCTAAATATCTTCATGGAACATGATCTTTACTTAATATCCTAATGATTTTTGGCATAAAAGAAAAATCAATCATTTTGACCCATATAGTATTTGGTATTTTTGGCTATTGCTATAAATATACCCCAGCGACTTATGACTGGTTTTGTGGTCCAGGGTAAAACCAAAAATTATTCAGACACCAGATATAATTTTTTATATTTTTTACTAGTGGGCGCAGGACACTGTAGTTCATTTGTGTAAGTGAGGATAGCAAAATAAAGGAAACTATAACGTGTTATAACCAAAAATTCTTCCTACAGTGGACTACCAGTAAAATTGATTTAAAAAAATTGGAATCAAAAATTTGACTTGACACTCTGACCTGACCATGTTTGTTTTCTATCAAAGACATTATCAAGATTTGTTCTAACACAGTTTAACTCTTGAGTTCTTCTCATATTTTATTACCATGTTCTAAACTATAGCGAATAAACTGTGTTAATGTGAGAAATGTTGAAGGTGTCTAAATAAATTTAGGTTTGACTGTAATTCATTAGTGATTGTCAAGATGAATTTTTTCTGACACAGTTTAACCCTGTCATATTCTTGTCAAATTTCATTACTCTTTAAACTATAGCGAATAAACTGTGATAATGTGAGAAATGTTTGAAGGTGTCTGAATACATTTTGGTTTGACTGTATATGCTATAAACTTACTATATACATATACTATATTACTAGCATATTGCCTGTTTATCAGTACTTATAAAGCACATATTAATGCCTTATTCTGCATGATCAAATTTTAAATCCCTTAATTCTACCACATAACTATTAATAAGCATCAAATTAGGAGTTTATTGAGGCAAAGGTCATACAAATAGTAGTACAATAAACTATTAATTCAATTAAATAAATCAGTTCAAGGATTAGTTCACTTTCAGAACAAAAATTTACAGATAATGTACTCACCCCCTTGCCATCCAAGATGTTCATGTCTTTCTTCAGTTGTAAAGAAATTGTTTTTTTTGAGGAAAACATTTCAGGATTTCTCTCCATATAATGGACTTTTATGGTGCCCCAAAGTTTGAACTTCCAAAATGCAGTTTAAATGCAGCTTCAAAGGGCTCTAAAAGATCCCAGCTGAGGAAGAAGGGTCTTATTTAGTGAAACGAGCAGTTATTTTCTAAACAAATTGACAATTTATTTACTTTTTAACCTCAAATGCTCGTCTTGTCACGTCTTTGCGATGCGCATGCGTAGTCTGTGTGATCCGAGTCAATACTGTTAGGGTATGTAGAAAAACTCCCATCTTGTTTTCTTCCCCAACTTCAAAATCGCCCTACATCACTGCAGAAGTTCCAACCCAGTGTTTACAAAGTGAACATACAAAGAAGATCAAATGCCCTTTACAAAAAAAAGGTAAAACAGCGTTATAGGGTGATTTTGAAGTTGAAGATGAAAACAAGATGGGAGTTTTTCGACATACCCTAACTCTATTGACCTGGATCACATAGACTGTACATGCGCATCGCAGAGACAAGCATTTGAGGTTAAAAATATATAAATTGTCAATTTGTTTCGGAAATAATCGATCATCCTGAAATATTTTCCTAAAAAAACATAATATTTTTATGACTGAAGAAAGAAAGACATGAACATCTTGGGTGACAGGGGGGTGAGTACATTATTTATACATTTTTGTTCTGACAGTGAACTAATCCTTTAAGTTGTATAGTGTGTAACCATCCTTTTCCTTCCTCATTTTGTCTCTCTATCCCCATAGTGTTATCAGTAAGGTGGTCCCAGAATCAGAACCCACCCCTCCACCCCCACGGACCCCAGTGGCCAGGCCCAGTCCAGCAGTACGGATGCGTTCCCCTCCAGCTCCCCCTCCACCTGCCCCGACTCCTGTAGCACCTCCACCCCGCCCTCCTCCTGTCCTGCCCCCTCCACCCCCAGTCGCCCCCATTCAGCCACCACCCAGCCAGGCTAAAGCACGGGGATGCAGCGTTGTCACGGAGACGGTCAGCGCATACGTGGTGAGTCTCACATATACACAGTACACACAGAAATGAATTACTGCATTGTGTTAGTTGTATTGTTATACATATATTTTTTTTTTTCAAATACTTTTTTTTATAATATGATATAATGAATTTGAATTTCATATTTTTAATATTTATATTAATATAATGCAATGCAATTTATATTGCAATTGATTTACAGCAGCAGTCAAGTGAATATATATATATACACACATATATATAATATGTGTGTGTGTGTGTGTGTGTGTGTATGTATGTATGTATGTATGTGTGTGTGTGTATATATATATATATATATATATATATATATATATAATATGTATATTACATCAGTATACAGTTCTCCAGATGTATGTGTATCAGTTTGACCAAGAAACACTCAATTTTATGCAATTCACTGCAAATTGTTGTAATTTTTAACATAAATAAATCCATATATAACACAAATTGCATACACTACCAGTTAAAAGTTTTTAAACAGTAAGATTTTTAATGTATTTTACAGAAGTCTGTTCTAAAACAGTAAACTTTTTGAAATATTTTTCCAGTTATTTAAAATAACTGATTTCTATTTAAATATATTTTAAAATGTAATTTATTCCTGTGATTTCAAAGCTGAATTTTTAGTATCATTACTCCAGTCACGTGATCCTTCAGGAATCATTTTAATATTTTGATTTGCTTATAAAAAAAAAAAAAACATTTATTATTATTATTATTATTATTATTAGTATTATTATTATTATTATTATTATTATTATTATTAATGTGGTAAAAACAGCCGAGTACATTTTTTTTTAGGTTTCTTTGAGTAGAAAGTTCGGAAGAACAGCATTTATCTTAAATAGAAATGTTCTGTACGATTATAAATGTCTTTATCATCACTTTTGATCACTGTAAAATATCCTTGCTAAATAAAAGTATTAATTTCTATAGGATATTTCTATTCATCAAAGAATCCTGAAAAAAAATCGAATCAAGTGTTTTAAATATTGTTGTACTGTTTTTGCTGTACTTTGGAACAAATAAATGCAGGCTTGGTGAGCAGAAGAGACTGTTCAAAAACTTTCGACTGGTAGTGTACATTTAATTATATATTACATTTTTTGTGATTTACACAATTTTGTGATCTGAGTTAAGTGTTTTCTTAAGTATTCTTAAGTCAAAAATAATATTTTGCAAGCTGAGGTTTTGCTGAAAACAGGAAACAGTTTTGAAAACAGGAAACCATTTTAATGGTTTAAAACGGCTCAGTGGGACCTCCAACTCAAAATGATATAGGATGTGACGTAATATAATAGTATAGCAATTGGTTTTACTTCTCTTTTTGACCAGTACCGGAAGTGTTAGTCTGTTTGATTTGCTTGATTGATTTGTGTATGTTTGTTCATCACAGATTCGGGATGAATGGGGTAATCAGATCTGGATCTGCCCAGGATGTAATAAACCTGATGACGGCAGTCCCATGATCGGATGCGACGAGTGTGACGACTGGTATCACTGGTAAAAGCCTTTTTTCAGCTTCTCTGACATTACAGTCACTATATTTATCTGTCTCTCCAGGAAAGTCAATGCTAAGCACTTTTCTTAGTTGTTTGTTTGTTTGCTTTTGTTCTGACTTTTCTGAGGAATCAGAATGTTCTACAGAAAAAAAATGTAGGCGGGACTAAACTTTTATCTATAAGGAAGTTGCCTCAGTTTTGATTTCATCTTGACTTGACTTCTTTATTCATCTTATGTGGTGCATAAGACATTTCAGAGTGATGTGAGATCAAACTTCCTTTTTTTGACACAAGCATAAAATGCAGTGTGTTTTGATTTTTAATTAAATTTAGACTGCTATATTTTACACAAAGAGCCACACACACCTCTAAACAAAGTGAATAAGAGGAAGTGCCAATCAAACAGCAAAAAAACTCAAACTGAGCCTAGATTGCTTGGCATTACTGTAAAGCTTTTTGGGAATCATCTTTTTCATGTGCTTCGCTCAAAGATCAAAAATACACAAATGCACACAGAACAAACTGTGTCTCTTTTATGATAAAAGAAGATATTTTGATGGTGAGAATGATCGGGTGCTTTTATATATAAAAGATGTGCTTTTTTCGAATCTCTGTTTCGAATAGTATAAAAAATTCAAACTTGGCACGTAAGTTGTGTTGTTCGTCATACCGATCGATATCATTGGAGTTTATCTTGTAACTGAGACTCATCTATCTCTCTTTCTGTCTCTTTCAGGCCCTGTGTGGGTCTTGTAGCTGCCCCTCCGGAGGACCAGTCATGGTTCTGTGTGAAATGCGCTGGCAAGAAGAAAGACAAGAAGACAAAAAAAAGAAAACGCAAAGCGCACTGACCCACATTTCTTTTTCTCCCGTCTCTGTCTTCATCTGTTTTCGCCTTAATTCATTTCCAACTGTTTTGCCTCATTTGTTTGTTTTTTTTTTCTTCCACCCAGCCCTTCTTTTAACTTGGTTAACTTAACTCAGTGTCCAGTATCATAATGTATTTTTTAAAATGAAAATTTCAAATGTGTATATGTTACTTTTTTATGTGGAGAATCGTACAGTATGTCTATATGATCTTTGTACCGAGCTCAAGATTGTTCAGTAGATGTGTGTTGAAATGAACCTCTCAGTTCACCCTCATTAAAGGTTGTTCCATCTGCTGATTTATCAAATCTACATCACCCATGAGGAAAAAAAAAACATTCTGTACTATAATCTGCCTTTTAATATCGTTCTTCTGATTGGTTTTGAATGGAGGTGCAGTTTCATTTTACTATGGATTTAATTAAAAGTTGCTTTTTCACATCTTATTGTTTTGTTGTCTTGTCGTTTGTTTGGGTTAATGTGTACAGATAGGTATACAATTAAAAACAAATAATTATGATTGAATATTTCTGTTCATGGTTCATTTAGGCTTTTAGATTGAATATGGTATTTCAGTCAAATGATCTCTGGGAACTGAACTGTAAATGTGTTTATATTGCAAGCTTGCAATGACTTCAATGTAGTATATGAAGTGTTAATTATACACTGAAATGTTTTATCCAAGACACATCTAGTAAAGAAAGAAAACAGATTACCAGAGATGGCATTGTTTATTTAAACATGATATGCTGTGCATACAAAACTCTCAGTGCCACAGGGTCAAGTGCCATTTCATTAATGTCTCTAAAAATATATTTGTTTAAACTTACAGTAGCTCCGAAAGGTATTTGGACACTTTAGTCACAGATAAAAGTATCTGCAGTTGCAACAAAGTGCCAGCAAGTTTATTTATTACAAAGAAATAAAGAAAAAAAAACACTTTTTTACATAAAGTTGGCTTTTAATGATGAAACAATGACTACACACCTGATTTAAAAAAAAAAAATGAAGTATTGTGAGACTTTCTGGCTGTCAGACGTTAGTGGACCATGTTCATGTTTAATGTGAAAAGCTACATCTGTGTGAACTTGAGTGTAATGGACTTAAAATCACTAATGTTTTGAAGCATAATTTGTTTGCTAATTTGTTGGTACTATTAATATTTTAAATTACAGTTATATTTCAGGTCCTTCAAAAGTATTTCTACAAAATAAAGAAGTTCCTGAAATAGCAAAAACATTATGGTGTTAGCCTACGTTATTTTTTCGAATTCAGAAGCGAATCATTGAATCATTCAACCGATTCACTGAGGAACTAACGAATCGAATCGTAGCCGCTGTTTTTTCTTTGGCTTTGTTTGGAACAGTTTTCGTTGGCGGAGCGAAAGCAGACAAAATAACTGGCAAATTTTGTGTCTAAAATGTAAGTTACCTCGTATTAACTTCTTGTTCATTCATCTGTTATTTGTTGTTTAAGCGCACTCGCAACTGCAATGTTTTTAGTAATATCGACACGGCCTAACGTTACCTGTTACGTTGGCGTTAAAGTTTGAAAGCCAGTGTCCAAGTACTTAGGCTAATTTTGATCCGTATATATAGTTTTTCATTATTTAAAAAATAGAAATGTCTTTTGTGATGTTTGTTTGCATTCTTCCTTTTAAAATAAATGGCACTCGGTTTAATACTTGGCCCTAGTCAAACATTAAGACATTTTTGAAGTGTCAAAATCGATTTTGGAGCCGTTTGATATTTTGAGCAATAATGAGGGCAAACGTTGGGATTTTATTAATATACTTAGTAAGTGCGTTTACATCTACACGTATGAAGGGTACAACAGGGTAAAAATACTATTCTTATCAGTCTGTTCCTTTGTAGCTCTGCCAAAATGACTAGTATTTAGCTCCCACACAGCAGCTTTGAAGTAAGTATTCCACCTGATGCGGACTCTCCGCCACTGAACTCATTTAAAATCTCCTCAAATATCCCCTCACTACCTGTCATTTCTGCTAATCGCACAGATACGGCTGGCTAAATGAGCCTTTACCGTGGCTAGATCATTTCTTTATGTTAGCGCTTATCACAGAAAACTGAGGCCTTTATTGTTGCATTGTTATTCGTTTCAAAGCAGAAATGACGGTTCTGATGCAGCAGGGAGCAGTTAGCAGTGGACTGGATGGTGATAAGAAATGCGTTCCACATGTAGACTGGTATCCAGAGCTGCCTGTTAAACGAGGGTGTATCTACAGACAATAGCTGTGAGCTCTGAAGCACAGTCTATAACAAAAACAGCCATTTGAAACGTTCACATGCCTGTAACGCAGCAAAGATGAGCGGGAAGGTCATGGCCATAAGCGTAAAAGCGGCACAAGTATGGGCAATAATATGGATTTCTCATGCTATATCAGACTTGATGCTGTAACAAAAGTCAATTATAACTCAACTCGTACTCAAAAAACATATTTAGATATTAAACGAACGTTTACACCACCAACGATAATTGACTGTAACATTTTAAATGAATGTATGAAGTCAGTTCCCCTCAAGTTCATGAAGCTGCATGAAAGGTGCATGATTTAAATAAGAATTTAACATGTAGATTATGATCTTTGTATATAATGTGGTTTATGATGGACAAAGAAAACAATTCATGAAACCATTCATCAAGCACTTTATTGCATTAACACATTTTTACATGCATGTCTGAATGCTTTACTGTGTGATGTTAGTTTTTGATAAATGTCACTCACAGCTTCCCCAAAGGTCAGAGGTCACATGGAGATGTTGGAGGACATGAAAAAGTTCCTCTAAAGGTGAGAAGAAAACAAAGCATTTCATGGCAGACTGATTAATACACTTACTTACACAAGCAGTAAAATATCTACACAGCCTTTGTTTAAGAAGTATTCATTTACATGAAATGCTAAATTGACATAAGATATTAAGACTTATTTTAAAATGGTGTTTTTAAAATATCTTGTATCTGGCTTATTCTTTTGGCTTTTATTTATTTTTTTATTATAACATGTTTTTGACATAACTCACTATATGTGTATAATAATGCATTGTTTATTACTCTTAAGTTTTCCTGCAACTGGCTTTCACAAAAGTATTTTTATATCACACTTTTTAGTCTTGTGGATGGACTAATGCTTCTGTTTTCATCTGTCTTCTAAAAAAAAGGATGGTTTTATATGTGTGTTGCAAGCTGCTTGTTCTAGCTGAATGAACTAACACTGGCATCAGTGAGATAAAATATATTAGAAAAAACTTAATAAGTCAAGCTAACTAAACGAAATGCTTCTTTAGAATTTCGTATTTGATTCCATAACGCATGTTACACTTTTATTTGACAAATTTTGACGCTACACTAAAACCGACAAAAACTGTTCATTTGCAAGTAAAATTTACATATACAAATGTCCAAGTTTGCACTTGCAGGAGAGAATTTTTTCCCAAACGTTTAAATAACATATGCAAACACACAAGTAACAATTATTCTGCACGAAAATTGACACTGCTACCACCAACACTAATATAAAATGATGATGACGATGCTGATGATGAAGATGATGATATGTGACAAAGCACGTCGCCCCCTGTTGGTAAACTTTAGAAAACAATTCAACGCTGTTTGTGAGATTACAATAAACATCAACATACACACTGACTCAAATATAAACTGAATTAAGCTAATCTATAATATAAAAACTGAGTAATTAAACAAATATAAGCTACCCGTTTAACCCTCAGATAACAAGCATTGGCATGTATGTATTTTCTTATGTATGAACACTTCAGTGTTCATCTCAAAGCAACTCTTACACTCTGTAAAGTTATTTGTCTACATAAAAATCATAAAATATGTTTATGACTTACTTGTTACACTATTGTGTAATTATGTTTTTTTTTTTTTTTCAATAACAAAACATGAACAATATTTTTGGTTAAATATTTAGGCATTTTTAAATTATGCAAACCAAGCTGCATGCTTCTGCAGTGGGTCTTTAAGGTTAAACACATGCCACACCAACTGACCCGAAACTATGGGTGTAATCTCATTTGCTTTCATTAAAGCTTGCAGTAGGCCATCAATGCTATCAAGCTCCATTGTTAAAAGGATTTATCAGTCTGTTTGAAACATTGAACATTTCAACAATGAAAAAGGATGTGGTATAGAGTGTCACAGATACTCATCACGGGATAAAGTGCAGTTGTTAATTCACATGAAAGTTCCTTTCGTTTCATATAGCGTGTCTTTCCATGTATAGCACCTTTTGGCAATTAACCCCTGTTATGAAAGAAATGCATTCATATTGGACTATTTAAAATGACGTTCATCAAAAGAATTGGAGGCCTTGAAGTTTCTCCTTGCGATCTAAGATTGTGAACAGAAGTTTTAAGGTGAACGGCCCGTTTCCCCCCTTTTGAATTCAGAAAGTGGCACAGATGAGAGTTTTTCTTTTGTATGTGTTTGCTGCATACTTTTTGTGAGAGTGAAATTGTGATTTATCGGAGGCACTGTAAGCTACACTCGGAGCTTATCTTCCTTTTACGCAAAGGTAGCGCATTTCTTTATCAATTGTTTTGAAACGACAAGCTTCAAAAGCAATTAAGGACGTGATATGACACCAACGCAGAGGAATTTCGAATACATTTTAATTAGAATATTTATTTATTTCGAGTTTTTCCTCAGCCCGAAGCTCCTTGTGCAATTAAAGAGGGTGCGCGCGTGATGTTTGAATAGCCTGATCAATAGCCCGAACACTGGCGCGCGCGCGCGTGGATTTAACATAATCAGCCTCGTGGGCGTCACGCGAACTTCCAGCGTGAAGGTGCAGCGCGGAGATAGGTAATTATTTCACCAAAGGCACTAATGAACGCTCTATCTGTCTTCCACAACTCGCACTGCGTTCTGCCCTTACGCCATTTATTATAAACTTTCTTCTTCTGATGAGGAAAGAAGAGAAAGAATAAACAAAACGAATCTGGGAGGGGGATTCATACCGCACATCGCAAAGGGGTGTGAGGCATCATCATTTGTCGCCATAAACTGTTTAACTGCCAAGTTTACATGCTTTTCTCCATGAACGTTCCAAGAAAAATATCTGAACAGGTGAATATTTACCACATCATGTTTAGCTATGCAAGTGTGAATGGAGACCGGGGCTTGTTGCCACACTTTTTTACTCCATTGATTATTTCTCAGGGTATATTCTGTCAGTTACGGTTCGCATTTAACACAAACATAGCTTTTTGAACATTTTCACCATTTCTGTCTAGGTAAATTTCGGCCAGGTTGATTTTTGTGCTGTCACTCTATATGGGGTAATTTGTCATAATGTGAGCCTGACATTTAAAAGCATATTATTGCCTTTTCAGCATAATTTAGAAAGAAACACAAAACAATTTATGAAATAAACAGCATTTAAAATATCAAATCATTATTTTGACAAGTATTTTAACAACTTGCCCCGGCCAGAAAAAAAATAAATAAATAAATAAAACAAATAGGCCTAAGTAAATACGCGTGTCCTGTTAACAACGTTTCTACCTTCATGCTATAGTTGTATGAATGTGTATGAACAGTGTAATTTTAATTTTATTGCATTCCATTACATAAATATGACGATTTTGGGGTTTGATTAAAATTGTTGATATCTTACCTTCTGTAAGCTTTCCTAATGTTACAACTACCCCGGGCCTCCTCTATATAAATGAATTCTGAATTCTGAATGAATTCTTGAATAAATTAATGAATGAATTTATGTAATTATCATGTGCATTGCTAGTTCATGGTCTAGGTTTGTCGCATGACACCGAAGTGCTGCTTCTGAGTCTATTCAGCTTTACCGGCGTGCTTCCCAGTCATGCAATATGCATTCTTCATCCTGAAAGGGTGGAATAGATTGTCGATATAAAATGTCAAAATAAAACGCAAGCGCGCCTTGCACTCTCTGTAGTATTTAGATTGAAAGTAAAGGCATTTTCTCCTTGCGCATTAGAGAGGGAGGAGTGATAGAGAGGGAGGGGGGTCTAGCATAAAGACACCTACACAAGGCCATGCATCTCCTTTGATCAGAAAGGGCAGTTGCGTCATCAGATGCTGATGTTGGGGAGCGCGCGCGCACGCGCTCGGTGAGGAGAAAAGAACGGGAAAGTGTCATCATAAACGCGCGCTGTGTCGGGGAATGACTTTGTGACGACCTTTGTTGCAAATGGGCTGCAGACATGGAAATGGCTTAGCGCTATCGCCGTCTCCCAGGCAACCATCAGGGTCCCCATCTCTCGCGGAGAAATGAGTTATGAAAAGGCTGGAGTGAAGCAGGGATTAAACATGATCCTGGGGACAGGGTGTCAATCAAAAAAGCCAACTCACAAACCGCGCTCCTTTTTTCCCCACTACAAAATTGTATTTTGAAACGCAGCATATATTTACTGCCAAAGGTGCCACTGTCTATTTTATATTTATTTAAGGCCGATAATGAATTGGTGCTTTAGTGCGCCTATAAAGATGGGAAGGTTGTGCTTTTAAAATCCGTTATCGGAGAGGATTTAGCTCGGCGCGGTGCTCACAGGCAATGGGTATTTTTCAATTACCCAGATTAATTGCACTGCATAAATTAGAATACAAGTAAAGTGAATGGAGATCAAAGTTGTTGATGAATCTGAGACATGGTGGAAGCTCGAACTGGCGCACAATGTGAATGTATTATGTCAGGCTGTCAGATTTGTTTTTATCGCGAACATTTAGAAATTGGACGCGATGCCGTGATGGACCTTGTTCATGGCAGACGCCATTTTTAATTTGACGCGACTGAAAACGAGGCTGCAACAGCTTGCTCTGTATTTCTTAGGCCTGTTTTGCCGTACATTGTTCTACGAAACAAAATAATAATAATAATAATAAACAAAAAAATAATTAAATGGACAAAAACCCTGGAAATGAAAATTAAATGTCGCCCTAGACTTATTAAACGTATTCCCTATGACAGTATGTCAGCACCACAACATCGTTTTTATTCGCGTCAAATGGTTTCACGTCTACGCGGATTTAAGCGCCAGAGATACCAACTCAACACAATCTTAATTGTATTTATAACGTCTGTGTGTCGCAAATATAAGAGAAAGAGCCGTTGTTTGTCTAACCTAATTTCACCGGCTGGAGCTAAGCTGGACCGTTTAGAGTGGAGATGAGGGAGGGGGCGTTCTTCAAATTGGCTTGACCCGATGCTATTTGATATTTGGCTCTTTGACACTCATTTAAAGGCGCGCGGCAGCAAAGCAGAACGCGGACAAGCCCGGCCTGAAACCGGATCCGCGCGCGCGCGGGGGGATCTGGAGAACACGATAGCCGGGGGCTCGCGCTCTCCAAAGGCTCTCTGGTCATCTTAGACCGGCTCGCTCGAGCCTGCAGCGCCAGCGCGTCGCCAGGCGGCGTGTAAACGGTAAATGTTCGCTATTTGTTCCAAAGATTGCAATGAAAATCAAGTCTGCCTCCTCTTCTCTCAGGCTCCCTATTCTCCGCTTTCTCTCACACACTCGAGATACCAACAAATAGCCATTGAGTAAGAGGCTTAAAGACCCCCTTCTCCCCCCACACAATACTTAAATGAATTCATCAAGCGAGTAAAGGCGACATTAAAAGGAGAGAGACGGAGAAAAGGAGAAATATTGGTATTTATTGAATCGTTAAAGGCAAGATACCGGACACCTTTCGACAAAAGCCCCCCTGGAGTGGCCTCTGAACTGCTTACATTAACCCAAAATAACACGAAATTCCAGGTGAAACTGGGGCGATTGTGGCCATGTTTGATGTCGTGTGTGAAGCAAAGGCAGATCAGAAATCCATTTCACATGGGAGTAAGTCAGGACACTTTTAATAAACGTCTCGTTAGAGCAGGTTTAGTGCAGATAAAGCGATGCCATTGTGTGCGCGCCCCTGGAGAGCAGGCAATGATGTAACGCGCGCATTTGTGTCCAATTCCCCTGTCATCCATTTCATTAGTTAATCTACTCATCTCAGTCTCTCCATCTCTGTTACCCTCTCTTCTCTCCTGCCAATCTGCGCATCTCTACCAACAAACAGTTCGACAAATAAAAGACCCTTCTCTCAGATTGCTTATTATGATCGTGAGCTGTATGATGTGCTTTGATAAATGCTGGTTCGCCACCAAAAGTCTGTTCAAGGCCTATCCTATTGAGAAATCCATATATCTGGGGTTTCTTAAGAAAAACAAAAAATGCTTTTGGCCTAACTAAAAATGTATAATTAGCATATTTACGTAGGCATGTACAATAAATAGGGCCTATATAAAACAGCGTGAGAAATCTCCCTTTGCCCATTTCTTCAATCCCATTTTTTTTTCAATATCTTCCCCCCCGTTCCTGTCTAATATCCTCTCGCTCTCTTTTCGGTTCTGCCCCTCTTCTCTTTCTCTGTCGTTCTCCGACGTGCCCTGAGATTCTGGATATAGGGGAAATAAATAAAGCGATAAAATCTCTGCAGCACATTGGAAAAATGACGGATCAAGCTAGAAAACCACAAAAGTAAATAAATACACAGGCCTATACAAAGCACAGTATGGTGCTATAATATGAGAAAAGTGAGAGGAAATATGCTTAAATATGCTAAAGGTTAATTACCAAAAGAAATGCAAAAAGAGAAAAAATGAAATAATCTTAATTTAAATTACAGGAAATTGTACATTAGCGGGTTCAATGCGGCCCAAACATTCGTATTTAAATACTTTGAATAATAATAATAATAATAATAATACATTAGAATATAAATTGTTTATTTTTATTTCCTTATTTTTGCATTGTTTTGTTGCTTTTACATTTTGCGGTTTGATTAGTTCCCTTATGTCTACAAACGGCTGATAAGATGTAGATAGGAAAAGCCACAACCACAAGATGTATCTAGTGTTGTATCTTTTATCTTATTTTGATATCAAGGTTTTGGTATCATAATGATATCCGTTATCGCAGCTTTTCGTTAAAGCTCAGGTAGCCTGCAATATCTACAAGACGGTTTGTTGCCAAAGCCACAAGCATGGAACTGTGAGAGGTGAGCTGAACTCATGCCCACCCCTCACACCGCCAATCCCTGCTCGGTGATTAATGATATTTCGCTAAGATTAATCATGGAAAATGAAAGATCTTGGAGGTTTTCCGTGGATAGGCGGGGGAGGTGGAGATGATGTAGAGGAGAATTAGCACCATCGAATCTTTTTAGATGCAAATATTGCGTTATCTCCGCGTTACTGCACTGTTTTTGGTGTTTATGATTAATTATCTCCTCTCGGTGAAAAATAAATCATGCGAAATTAGGATCTCGCTGCCTCCACCAGCCTTGCAGTTGATGGCAGGTCGTTGTTGGTAATTTCTGGTCGAAATTGACACACTAATTATAGCGGCATAGGAACACTAGAAGGCAAGATTACCTCTGCTTTTTTATTTTTTTATTATTATTATTTTTATCAGATACCCCCTTATATTCTACCAATTAAAAATCGCAAAGGCATTTCATTGCCCCGGGATAAAAAAAAAAAAAAACATCCTCTTTCACAACATTGGCCATCACTTTTCCCCATCAGATTCATTGTGATGTATTAGATGCAATAAATTATCCCATGTAACAAAACATGGCGCGCTGAAAGGCAGATAATCTGGAGGCGCGAGATAAGGATTCATTATTCCTCATCATTATGGCTCTGCCTTCTTTCTTAATCAGACTCTCTGATCCTGCAGGATCTGGGCACAGAGCAGATAAGCGCCAGTCGTTTATAATTCTCCCCACCTTGGCCTAATATTTTCAAATCAAATCGGGAGGAAGAGGCAGCTGGAACAAAAAACAGGCTTATGGTTGTAGGGAGACCACGGTTGGAGAATGGTAAAACAGAGGGAGAGAGAGAGAAAGAGAGACAGAAAGAGGGGGTAACACTGTGGCTATATTCACTGATTTTAACATTGCATTCTGAAAAACAAAAAAAGAAAAAAAAAAACAATTTCTGTTTAACAAAGTATGAATGTCAAAAATGTTAGATGAAATAAACTGATGTCTTATTTCACCATTTGAACAATGAACTAGTTTACCATATGATGTTGATTTCGATCATAATATGAGGGTCAGTAATGACAAAACCTTCGGGTGGCTCATGTGAGTAAGATCAATGGCAACTGATAAACAAGCGATAAATTATTACGGTTAGGTGCAAATGAACGCTGAATTGAGAGGCTGTCCAAACAACTCAACTGAGCGACACATTGGCTCAAAGTGTTTAAACAGACCACCCCGCTTTCTGCTGCTGAAATTAATCGCTTTATAAACGTGATATCATAATCCCCTGCTCTATCTGCCGATAAGACTGAGAGAGTTATAAATACCAAAAGCATAAATAAATAAATTAGTGGAATAAACAGCGCTGTGTGTTAGTATCAAACTCAAGGTTTACACTTGGCTGTTGTCAGCTGTACTGTCACGCTGAGGTTCACGTCAACTATACGACATTAATCACTGAATTTCACGGCGGGAGAGGAAACAGAGTGTGTGTGTGTTTGTGTGATCGGCGTGTGTGTATTGCCCCCAAAAATTATTCTCGCCACAAAATTGTGCTATCTACTAAAACATTTTAAAAATAATATTGTGAGTCTCCCTAAAACCTAACGCAAAATGCACGCCCGTCGTTGACCTTTTTCAAACATCCTTTTTTTTATTATTTATTTTTTTCTTTTTATTTATTTATTTATTTTTTTACAATAGCCTCCATATTTTACTTCACACACAATCTAACTAATATTTGCGGAATGGATGATGTTGATAAGTCTGCATTTTCCCTACCAGATCAATCTTATTTATGCTGTGCGTTCAGAGATAAAAGATAATAAGAAAGGAGAGAAAATTGATTCGAAAATTAATTTGCTCTCAAAAGAAATAGATTGAACTAATTAATTCAAAAATGTTTTAAACCGCCGTTGACGTTAATCTGTATTTATCATATTTATAATATGTTCTAATTATCTGTGCAATATTTCTTCATTTGACTTTTTGTTTTATTACATCTAGTATGCGCATTCATCATTGCCGCATATTAAAAACATTTTTACATAGATATTAGGGTGCTGTTTATTTTACTAAGCACTTTATTTAAGACTGAGACAGATTATTAAATCATTATCTTCTGGATGTGCTTTTGCCTAATTCCATTATTAAATCAAATACATAACATTTGAGGTCTTGTTGATGCTCTGGAAACATTGAATAATTCATTTTTTAAAGAGCCTCGTTTTGGCTCGACGTTGCTGTAAGTTTATAGTGCCGTTTCAGCCAATTATCTTTAATTTACGACCTTAATTGAATTTCTTCTCCAAAGACAGATATTGGTGTGATCAGTTTACTGGCCTCGACGCAATGTGAGAGATACAGGCAAGTCTTTCTTTCTTTCTTTCTTTCTTTCTTTCTTTCTTTGTCACTGCCGTTTCAGCATCCTATCTCCTTTTCTCTAACTCCTCTCTCTCTCTTTGTTGCACATCATCCAACCTCGCCCCCACCCCACCCTCCAAACCCCCCCATGAAGAGAACAGAAAGCCATTCCGTCAATAAATGGGCGTGTTAGCCGAAACAGCTGCTTGTCATCTGCAATCAGCACATCACAAGAAGAAAAACACTATGGTTGTATTTCGAATAGGAAGTGTAGCTGAACCGCGATTACATTGCATGTGTTCTGATTTCTGACATTCTCAAAGGCCTCTCAAACGCTCTGGCTACAGAGCCGAAGACTTACCTTAAGCGAGGTTCCACTGTAAACCTGCAACAGAACATCTGTATAGTGATTTATGCATATCTACATTTTAATGTTTTAATAAAAAACAATATAAAATATAAAAGAGTATTAATAATATCAAAATACTGGAAATACTAAAATGTCAGTACTAAAGGTGTGATATATAGGCTATACAAACGCCACCAATATATATCATGGTCACAATCAAATATTTTGTTTAGGAATCAGATGAAATTATAGACACAGGCACGTCATAATGCTTTAATATCGCGCTAATCTTACGAAAATCAAGACATCTCTCACCTAAAATATTTCCATAAAATATCTGTGGATAAAATATTACGTGTTTAAACGAGCGCGTATTTGTTCTTTCCGTATATTTACCATTTCATATAAAGCGTAAATAAAAATATACGAACAGATATTTCATTACACATCATTCACAAAATATGGTATAGTTAACGTAAGGGTTTAATTAATAAAAACAGAAAATCAAATGGTCAAACCGTGGCAGGAGCTATCAGGCATCTCATGCATTATAGAACATCAGTATGGCATCTAACGGGCTGCGTTATTACGACTCACGGAGAAAAGCGGCGTGCTACCGAACCTGTTCCCTCTCCGCGGCCCGTACGTCCACGTCCCCTCTCTCTGTGTTAAAAAGGTTCGTTACGGACGCGTGTGATCGCTCCCATTCAGATTAAGTGTGTGTTTTTACTCCGCAGCCTGCACCGACCCGGAAGAGCTCGCGCTTGGTGTACAGTAAGTACGGTAAGTGTGTGTGTGTGTGTGTGTGTGTGTGTGTGTGCGTGCGCGCGAGCTAGTGAGACGGTGAGAGTGTGTGTGTAGGCTAGAGGAAAAAAAGGAGCCTAGTTTTTTTTCTCTCCTGCTGTAAATGCCATCGGCACTTCCATCTGTGTGTCACTTCACATCTGAAGCCCATCAGAAAAAAACGCCTGACCACGCGTCAACCACAATTCCGCAGGTCAGTAAATATTCGGATTTATATTTTCCATATTTTCTAAACTCATTTCTAGCTGCACAATTAGCCTAGCTCCCAAAACTGTCGAATAAATTGATTTAGCTTGCATGTTTCTAAGCTTTATGCATGCGTTTATATGCCAGTTCTTTGGATGCTTTGTCCCCCCGTTTCATATTTGGAGGCATGATAACAAGCCTTTCTGCATCAGATATGTTGGGTTTGCGAATGTCAGTTTAAAAAAAAAAATAGATTTTTTTTCACATGTTTTGTTCTGTCTGAGGGTGGTACAGTCATTTAACAATTTCAGACGTGTAGATGTCAACTCTCACGAGCTTATTCATTTCACCCGACACATATATAGGCTATGCGTTTCAACAGCACCCACGTCCACTTTCCGACAATCGGGGTGGGATTTTATGGACGCCCCTGTATTTTAAGAGCCATTTTCCCGCCTACCGTCCTCTAGATGAAGGATTTTAATGATCTATTACCACCTGAGTGTGAGCGAGTATGCTTCCCTTAACCCGTGAAATTGATCTGATTAGCCCCGCAATGGGTCATAAAGAGAAGTGGATTTGCTGAAACTGCGCTTCCAGTGTGTAGGGAAAGAGAGAGAGGCAAAAAGAGAGAGAGAGGATGCATTTGTGTTGCTAGTTTGAAGAGCATTTGAAACAGAAAGAAGAGGACGCGACATTTAAGGCACATCATAGGCCGTCTTTCATGGGCGCTAGCTCGTTTGGTTTGTATTTGCATGTAGAGAGCAGCAGCTTCCATTGATTGTAGCTGAATGTGCGTAAAACAGCTGTTCATCCCTGATAGCACGAGTCCGGCCACTCCATTCAGCTGCACAGAGAAATGATCTGAAACCATGTCCTCAAATCAGCACTCGACCGAAAGGAAGAGATGCACTTTTGTTTGAACGAGAATATTCCTGCGATGTGCCTCTTTGTTTACCCCCTTTGAGTTATGAAGTTGTTACATGCGACATCCGAAAGAGCACCAATGAAGATCAAATAAATACATTAGGCCTGCAGCCGAACACAGGGTGATGATGTTATACGAACAGGCGGATTAATATTTTGAAGGCTAATATATCGAGGATGGATCAATGAGAACGAATAACCAGTGGAGACTAAATAACGAATATTCGAGAAATGAATTGTTTGGCTTGTTGCAGATTTGTGGAGTTTGCTGTCATCAGCACCAATTGAAAAACATCTTTAGATGTTTCTCACTACAGCGACGAATTATCAAAAACAAAACCTGCACTCGAGGCTCTCATGTTTTTTCCCTCTCACCTTTTTTCGTCAGTTGTTCTTAGAAATAAGTCAAACTCTCATTATGACGCAACTATTAGAATTTCACGTCCTCGACTGGGTTCTAAGAATTTGCAGTATAACCTACATAGGCCACCATCACACAGTATAGAAATTCAGAAAGAAAGTTCGTTCTTGAAAAGACGAAATGCATGAATCACAATCATACTTGAACTTTCCGAGTTACCGTTTTTCTTATTTTTCTTTTATTATTAGGCTATTATTATTATTTTTTGTTGTTGTTGTTATTATCTTATAATTGTGATTTTTTTTTTGTTATATGGCACAATATAATTATTATGTCTATTTTATTTTTTTTATCGTTTTGTTGTACAGAAATAACACAAAAAATAATTTGTCTTCCAAATATTTTGGCCATAATTTATTATAGCTTTATGCGTTTTACAGCGAAGCTTCTTTGTGATTTTCCACAGCTGGTAACTGATAATAGAACTGTTTTGTTGCTTAAAAATAAATGTGACGAACAAGTCTTTAAAAGCGTGAATATTGCAAGTGTTGCTCTCATGTTTCGCTATGGACTGAACCCCCCTCCCCTGTCTTCATCATTCGGTAGCAGGGGTGAAGTGTGTGTCCTCTGGTTCACCCCGCTCTGTTTGGACAGCTTTACCTGGGCACTCTAGGCCGACCCTTTTCATCAAATCTCCTCACATCTTCATCTGGTCGCCACAGACGTCATGGAGGCTTGAGTTAAAATTTGATTCATCTCCATACAACCTACGTACGTGTGTACACATATATAGAGGGTCCATATGTATACATAAATGACAAAATCTGTCATGCAGAAGATAAACAGATAACAATCGCACTCGTCTCCATGATCAATCAAAAATGAAAGCGGGTGAAAATTAACACATTGATTTTGATTTGGTGTATTTATATTATATAGGCCTATCACAAAAATGGTAACAACAGTACTACAACTAACACTTAACACCTAATAATAATAGCAGTAGTTCAGTAGCAAATTTTTGTTTGTTTGTTCATTATTATTTTTGTGCACCATATTGTTTGTGATGGCTTCTACCGTCATGACCTGCTTTCGGATTTTATCATCTACACGCCCGTTCAAAAACACACTTCACCAAAATTATTACAGAGAGGTTTTATGTGTCGATAAATGGTGCTCGATAAACAAAGCGTGTTATCAGCGCACATCTTCTAACCCTTGTTATAGGATAGACTAAAATAAAACGGCCGGGTCTTAAGTTCTCACCCACAGTGAAAAGTGTGATGCCTCCTGATTTTAATCTGCCTAGCCTGACATAATCATTCACAAATTATCTACCCAATCTTCAACCTGACCCAGTATCGCTGTCTACCACCGATTTACTGTACCGTCTATGAATCAACTTGGTGGCCCGAGCTAAAAAGATCGGGCCTGATTTAACATACCGCCCACCCCCTCATATATATATATATATATATATATATATATATATATATGGTACAGCAATTTTACAGGTTTTTTTTTTTCATTCATTCATTCCATATGTTGTTTTGACAGCCCAATGTATGATAAATTACAGCATTTTTTGAGAGAGAAGCGCCTCAAATACATCCAAACTCTGACACATCGTGTCTGTAAGTGGTCGGGACTCCTTCCATCCATGTCCCGCGTTCTAAGCTTAAGACATTTAGTCAAGAAACAAAACACATAATCGGGATTTCACTTTTGCCGTCGCGTGTTGCCTTCGAGTACCTCTAATGTACGCTCGCGCGCGGGATAATAGCTCGCGCGGATCATTACACGCGTCCGCTGACAGCTCGACAATGACAGTGAGCCAGTGCAACACTTTCCATCCAACTTCGGTCTTTACCAGCGAAAGAAGAGGCTTTCCTCTTCGTACGGGGGGAGAGAAGAAGCACATTTCCTGAATCAGCATTTTCAACCAATTCCATTTTTTAAAGGAACGTGAAAGCTTAGTCGCCAAGATGGAATAAAAATGATCGCTATTATTAGGCTATATAATTAATTCTAAAAATTATTCTCACTCTTTTTATTTTAAATTTGAAATCACGTTATTTGAGTTGCACTGGTATTTACCTATCGCTTTCTGGACACCTAGAGAAATAACTATCGCGAGAGAAACGCAAGCTTGCAGAGCACATATTTTACATCCAATGCGTTGAGTATATTTCCTGCCTGTTTACTGACGTCACGTCCAGCGGCGTCTGCAGGGCTGGCCATAATTTTAGCGCATTTCAGAGCATCAAACGAGCAGCCCAATTACATTTTGTCAATCTGTGGGGACGGGCCGGCCAAACCGGAGCATTACAGACAAAATATCACCCTAAGGGCCAAGCCCTCTTATTACAGCGCAACCAAGTAGAATGATAACGAATAATACCTGACACTGTCCCTTAATGTAGCGTCTGAGCACACTGTCAGAAGAAATGCGTTCTCATTATATATATTAAGGATAAAGTTTTACCCGAAACGCTACTGTATTTGCATCACGTTACATGTAATTGCCCCTTAAATGAATAATGATGCAGTCGTTCGATTGGTGTCCTTCAAGGAATAAAGAACACCGACTAAAGCTACCGCGGGGGAAATTCTGTGTTTAAAGTGCGAGAGGAGAGGAAAGTATGGCCGTAGTCATACCGCACCAATAGCCTATGTCGCAGTCAGGGTTTAAGAGCCTCTTTTGAAAATGCAGAGGGAACCATTAGAAAAACGTGCTTGTCACCGCGAGAGGACGCACTGTCACAATTTAAAAGAGAACACACACCACACGAGCTGCCACTGATAACACATTGACAGTCGTACAGACACAAAAGACACCAGGCCACAGAACGATGGCGCCCTAAGGACATAGCGCCTACTGATATTTCAATATTTGTGTTTTTTTTTATTTTTTATTATATATTTATTTTGCTAAGTAACCTTAGCCTAATAAATACTTTTACTAATTATTAAGGCCTTACTTTATTCTAAAAATCGGGTTAAGAAATGTTTTTGATTTGAGAAAACACATTTAAGTTTCTGTTTGAGACGCTGCCATTGTCCTTATTTAAATTCGTTGCTTTTTTCAAAATCCAAATTGCTGCTTTATTTATGAAGTTTGTTTGTGAACTAGGCCTGAATTTATTTAGCTTACGTATTATTTTACAATGTCTGTTCAATAATTTAGTAATAACAGGGAATTACTCAAAACTATAAACGAAACCCTGCAGTAAGTACATATTTTTTAATTTAAATGACTCAGTGTTTACTTGTAATTACAGTGTAACAAGGACACCATAAATAAAAATAAAGTGCAACCTAAATTGATTTAAGTTGCTTAAATACAGTTGGCGTGCTTGTGTTTTTATATTTAATGTGTGTTGAATATTTACACTTAAAAATGCTCTTTTTGTATATGAATGGGGAGCAGAATTGGGCGCAGCTTCTGGTCATCTTTCCCTGGCCCACTTTATTCAATTAGTCCAGGCTGTTGGGCCCCGCCCCTGCTGATGACACCACAGACCCTCCTTAAGTTGCGTCGCGCCACAGCTGTCTGCGAGCATTGAGCTGACTGGCGCCATCCTGAAAGAATGCCTTCACTGTAAAAAAACACAGAGAGAGCAGTGCATTCAGAGACAGAGGGAGTGAGCACTAGAGAGAGCGAATGAGAGAGAGAGATAGAGGGAGGGATGGAAATAGAGTAAGAGGGAAGAGGGTTACTACTACTGCGCATAAACACAGATTTGATCAAACTTGTGTTCAGTCAGAAGGCAGAAAACTTATCCAGATCGACCCGGCTCGGCCTGAACAGTCAAACTCACTTGTTGAGTCTACGCTACGCAACACTATATTGAGAGCAAAACTTGCGGAACTTGACGCGCGTTCGGATGCGTACGCGGACTTCTGACCAACATTAGTATAAATGCATTTGACTTTCACAAGTTAATGCGCGTTTATTGAACGGACGGATCCAGTTTTTACGATCTTCTGACAATTTACCAATGACAGAAAGAAAAACACAAACGAACGGACGGACTTTGTAAAAACAAATTGTCTTGTTCAATTTCAGGTGATCGGAAGTAAAAATAAATCGGACCTGTGGATTAAACAAAGGAGGAGTTTGGACTTTTTTGAACTTTCGTGTTGTGTGTTTCGGTGAGTGTATGAACGCTTGTTAAAAAAACGATGGAAGTAAGTCCGGAGCAGCCCCGTTGGATGACCCATCATCACCCGGTCATTAACGGCCAGCATCCCGAGACACACCACCCAGGACTGGGACATTCCTACATGGACCCGTCGCAGTATCCCCTCGCGGAAGATGTGGATGTATTGTTTAATATCGACGGACAGAGCAACCACCCGTACTACGGGAACTCGGTTCGGGCCGTGCAGAGGTACCCGCCACCTCACGGTAAGTATATGAGTTCTAAATTATTTTGCATTATTCCTCTTACGTCCATTCTGACTAAATAAATAATATATAATAAGACAGAAACTGCTTTTAGGATTGTACTGAAAATGCAACTGACTCTTTTGAACAATGTCAGTGTAGTTTACGTGTGGCTTACCTGAAGTGGTGTGTCACTGGTTTCACATCTTTCTAGTATTCTATGGTTATATGACCTTTTAGGGTATACAATAATTGTATAATGTTGGATAATGCAATGTATTCTTTTAATTGAGAAAACCGTTTAATTTAATTTAATTTAATTTGAATGTGATCAAAAATAAAATGCGTACAGTTCCAAAACACAATATATTATGTTATTAGAACGAAGCTGTAATATTTTAAAGTAAACATATTTCTATCAGCACTAGCTGGCTGGGATTCAATTTAATAATTTAAAAGTCGGTCTGTAAATAATGAAGCACATTTTCCCTGTACTAGGTACTTGAATTTTAGTGCGGAAGAACAATTGCTTTAATTTATTGACATGACTTCCTGAGCAGAATGGGGCAAAGCGTGACCTTGTTTCTCTTTTGAATTGCCCCATCTCTAAATATATCAAAACTTTCAAAATCTGTGCAGCATCAGTAGACACTGGTGGGTATCGAAAGTCTTTTGAAAGTGAGAAACTCGCGAGAGCTGTTAATTGCGACCCTTCCCAGCGCCATCGAAAGCCTCTCAGAGCAATGTAGGCCTTTACGTGCAGTTTCGCAGTTTTACTCATTTAGTCAAGTTGCTCTAGTTCTTTCATGCAATAAAAGACCGTTGCTAAAAGGGTAACAGCCTATAAAATACCAGATATGTGTGAAATACATGTAAAACGTATCATGATTTTGCAGCGGTGCTATTAAAATATCCTTAACGATTTTTTTTTTGAATGTATGTGTAGACCTATACATAATATTATACATCGTTCTTTAATTATACAGTTTATTATACACATAATTGCAACGTTTAACGATTGTGTTTACAAAACAAAACGTGATTTTTATAATCGTTCAGATGTTAGCTATTTCTTGTGACGAATCCCACAGCCCCACCTCGTCCTGTCTTAACAGCAGGCTTGTCTTTTGTTTCAGCAGGTACTCAGGTGTGTCGCCCATCATTGCTGCACGGCAGTCTTCCTTGGCTCGATGGAAGTAAACCTATCGGCCCTCACCACAGTACCTCCCCCTGGAACCTCGGGCCTTTCCCCAAGACTTCCCTGCATCACAGTTCCCCTGGGCCTCTGTCCGTCTACCCCCCAGCCTCCTCCTCTTCGCTGTCCGCTGGCCACTCCAGCCCACACCTCTTCACCTTTCCCCCCACTCCACCCAAAGATGTGTCCCCTGACCCCGCAATTTCCACGTCAGGCTCGGGCTCATCCGTACGGCAGGAGGACAAAGAGTGCATTAAGTACCAGGTGTCTCTGGCCGAAAGCATGAAGCTGGATTCGGCTCATAGTCGGAGCATGGCCTCTATCGGACCGGGCGCGTCCTCCGCGCACCACCCCATCGCCACTTACCCATCCTATGTGTCCGATTACGGGCCGGGGCTCTTCCCACCAAGTAGCCTGATAGGTGGGTCCTCTTCTAGTTATGGTTCCAAAACGAGACCAAAAACAAGGTCCTGTTCAGGTAGGCGTGCGCTTTATTACCCTTTGATTTTTACTAACATAATCATAGTAAGATCATTCAACAGTAGATTTTTCTCTAAAAAGCTCTCTTATTGTGCACTTGCCATTCTATTCGTTTTCCTCAAAAACAGCCTCCCAGGTTAGCCAATTCCCAGACTATTGATTTGGTCCTGGACTTATTTATTTATTTATTTTGGTCTGTGCCAGGGCTTGGCTATCAAATTTGGGCACAGTCCACATCCCTTATTCAAAGAGCATTAATGGCTCCTCTCTTTAAAATATAAAAAGATCTACAGTGATTAAAGATATCACAACAAGATAAGATACAACTATAATAATATAACAACACATATTTAATAATAAATAATTAATAATTAAACGTGAACCAAAAAAAAATAATATTAATATAATTAATGTGAGCTATTGTATAATCTTGTTTGCTTAATTATTTTATGATTCAATAATCTCAGTTTTTTTGTTGTTGTTGTGGTATCATTGTAAATCAGTCCGCAGTATAGTTTTTCTATGAAAGAAATTAGAGATTTGTTAACACGCCTGCTCTGCACTATTCCCTTAGTATATTATATTATATTATATTATATTATATTATATTATATTATATTATATTATATTATATACTTTGAAGAATATTATATCTAATGTCGTCTAGTTACAAAGCGGAATTAGATTCCCTGATTTAATAAATGTAGCTCAGCATATGCAGATGAGTCTACACGTTTAAAACAGAGCGCTAGGGTTTTCCGGATGTAGATGTGTGTGTGTGTGCGTGTTTTTTCTCTCTCATCTCTTGCTCCTCTTGTGCCTCGCAGTGCACGGCCCCGTCTCTTTCGCGTTTATATGTTTAAGCTAATCCAATTATTTTCAGACTGCTGCACGCGACAGTTGCATTGTTTACTTTGCGCAGAAACTTTGATAGAGTCCGGATGCGGCGCGGATCGCTCGGAATAACGAATGAGCTGGCGCAATGCACGGCCGACATGCACAGACAGAGTGTTATCCAAACACACAGAGAAAATGATTTCAAAAGGTCAACCAGCTTTTTAAATGCGATTAGCGAACGGACCAGTTTTAAATCATGGTCTATTCATAGCGATTGATTTTTATGATAATCGTTTTAACTTGTGTTACTAATTTGTTATTAAGTTTTTTAAATTAAATTTTTAGATACATATCACTATGCTATTGAATTCGTTTGCAGTTTTATTTGTAATAAATGTTTTGCACAATAAGAACAGACTGCATCTAAGCACACACAGAACGTTTTCATTTTTTTAGGTTTTGTTTTGAACCAGAATTGTATGCTGCGCGATTTTCTATAGATGCAGCAGGACGCACTTGTGATCTGAGGTGATGTGCTCGCGAGCTCTGTGGTTTTTTGGGACAGTATGTAGAGGCACAAAGAGACTCGTTGGCTCCACACATGAGAGCAGAAATGCTGCCGGGCACAGGGGGGCTGCACGGCGAGCTTGTTTTTCGTTTCAGCGGTGCGACCGGAGGCGTGGGTCACTGAACATGTGAAGCGCTCGCCCTTCACCTGTCAGTCAAACGGAAAGAATGCCAATCAAACGCTACGGTGTTTTAATTACGTAAAGAGAGAGGGTTACACAATGAGTTAATTAGACCGACGCTTTCACTTACTGTTACTTAATCTATTTAACATTATTTCAGCCGTAGAGCCTAAAATCTACCTGAACATATCATAAATAATTATTCCTAGTCACATGGTTTAATGAACCGGGAGGTTGTTTTTTTGGAAATTGAGTCATGCCGCTTTATCCAGCTATATTATATTTGCGATTCCCTCTTCTAATAAATGATGCAGTATATTCAAGGCATCATTGTTTAGAGCCTGCAGTATGATACGTTTGATAAGACCTATCTCTGTGTACATTTTCACAGCATTGCCTACTTAGAACCGCTAAGATATTTGTAGATCTTATCAGATGATGTCATATTTGACGATTGAGGAGTTAAGCTCAGTGATGTCATATTAGATAATGCTTTTTGTGTGGTAATGCGTTAATAATAATAATGTTATTAATATATTTCCATATTCATTGTTTTTTATCAGTGCGAATCTTTAGCCTGTTTGATTTTTTGAGATTGCCTTTTCATATTTGTGTGAATAATTATTTGTAATTTGTATGTGTGTAATATGTTTAGAATTTTAATACAATTATTAGTAAATATTTTGTTTATATTATGTGTATAATATTGATATGCAATTATTATTAGTTTTTAAAGATAAATCAAAGCGACTGGCCACAGGCGTTTAAAATGTTCACTAGTGGCGTGGCCTATGATTGTTTAGTTGTGCTTACGTGTGCATGCAAGTGTGTTTTAGTGGTTCTAAAAAATCGGTTGTGCATGCGTGTCTGTGTTCGCAGAGGGTAGAGAATGTGTTAACTGCGGGGCCACCTCAACTCCTCTGTGGCGGAGGGATGGCACCGGTCACTATTTGTGTAACGCCTGCGGACTGTACCACAAGATGAACGGACAGAACCGACCCCTCATCAAGCCCAAGCGGAGGCTGGTATGTTGCTCTATAGCACTGTATTAATGACACTTCTGTCTCTTTCTCTTTCTCTACCCAGGAAGAAGTGTTAGCTGCAAGAAATTGACTCGCCAAGCGCAGGTCTCATTTCTTTAAGATTAAGCAATAGCAGTTATTATTATTATTATTATTATTATTATTATTATTATCAATAATAATAATAATGCCATTTTATGTATCAAATTTTATTTTTTTTTCTTCTTCAGTTTTTTTTTCCGCTCTAAAACAATTTTATTTTATCGCAAATATTGCTGACACTGTGTCTACACGTCAGCATAACGAAATTTGTCACGGAGAGACTTCAAAGTGTTGTGAAACGAGCGCTTATCTCAAATGAGTACGCGTGGGAGGCGATCAGCTCCAACAGGTCAAATATGTCTGCAGAAATTAGGTTCAATTCTGACAATATGCCATTCATCAGGGACACTGTTTCACAGGGATTTAATAAATGACAGAGAGAGAGAAACTGTGTTTTTCAATGGCCTGGCAGCACAGACACGTCTCTCTTTGGGCTTTGGATAGAGTCGAGGCTCTTGAGGCGCAGAGAAATAGTCCGAGCGCTGCTATTTTGGCATTGGCCTTCTCTCCCTCTCTAATGTGAAAAGCCGACTTCCCAGGAAAAGACTGGCGGATATCTGAGCGCTGCTGATAAAACTCCTCGAACAACAGCGCTCGCTCCCGCAGTCTAAACATACGGGCGAGAACGCGCAGAAAGGAGTCACGACTTCAGATTGATCTTCACTAAGCTCAAACACTCCAGAAAAAAGAGAGAGAAAATAATAATACGAAAAAGGAAAAAACAGAAACAAAAAATACTTTTATAAAATAAATATTGTTCTCTGCCTAATGTAATTTTTGGCAATAAAATGTAGCTATATTTTGAAATTTACAAACGGCTCCGATCGGAGAAAAACAAAGTAATAAAAACAGCCAATCATAATACATACTTTAAGACACGTCGCTTATTATGACACTGAGACCACGTCGATCAATGAATCATATTCCTAAATACCAGTTTGGCTTTAAACTAAATTGAACGACTCATTTGTCATTTCAGTATGTACTCAACATTTCTGTGTTAATCCAGAACACAGCATGAATTTTCTTTCTGCATAGTCCATTTCAAATTATGTTGCTGATCCCTACAAATTCATTGCATTTCTTTTGAGTTTTCCCTTGTTCCTCCTTGGTTTTATTTTATTTATTATTATTATAATTTTTTTTAATTCTAACTGCTTATAATTAATAATTCTAACTGCTTTCAATCAATGCATGTTAATTTAGAGCAAGTTATTTTAGTGCAGCATATTGATGTGAATAAAGATGGCTAATATCTAACTGAAGGTTGATGTTTAAACGTGGATCCATTTCATGCAGAGCCGCTGTTTCTCCATCATTTAACGGGAAAATGTCATCAGCTTTAATGGGCACTATTTAAGCTAGTGCTTTCATGTCCTCTGTAAATATTTAGGTTTGAGAGGGCATGTGCGCAAGGCACTATTTTTACCCTAGAGTTTAAGGCACCAGTGTTATGGAGATCTCTTTTCCTCTGACATATTTCTGCATCGCTTAAAACCATTTGCAGCTTCAGGAAACAGGAGGGTTGGGGGCCATTAGCACTATAGGAATGCAATCATCATCTGAAGTTATTATATTATGAGTGTAATAACCGTGATTCTTTCTTTATGTGTGTGTCCATCAGTCTGCTGCCAGACGAGCGGGGACCTCATGCGCAAACTGTCAAACGACCACGACAACACTGTGGCGGAGAAATGCGAACGGCGATCCCGTCTGCAATGCCTGCGGCCTCTATTACAAATTACACAATGTAAGCTCCATAGCTGTCTTACACTTATCTAGTAAGATATTTTCTATCTTCTCTTTGCATGATGGCAGCTTTCATGCCATTTCTTTCATTCTATTCCTTTTTCTTTTTTTTTTTCTTTCTTTCTTTCTTTCTTTCTTTCTTGCTTTCTTTCTTTCAACATTGACAACAAGGTTCATGCATTGACTACTCAAAAATCGACAAAAAATGTATGTTGAATTAAATTTTTTCCATCATAAAAAGTTCTGATTTGTTGCATCTTACAAGGCCTGTCCGATTGGCCCTGCCGTAGTAGTTAGTATTGTGATTTTCGCACCCTAGGGACAACTTAACCCAATCTGCGAACCTGAAATGTTTTAACGTTCCCCAGTGGTCTCAAGCCACTAGAGTCAATTACATGCAGAGATTTGTTTCATTCTTCCTCATATTATTATTTATTTTTATGGCTATTATGCTGGAGCTAAACTGCTAGTACTGTTGTACTATTGAATTACACTTCAGTTGGTGGTATTTCTATGTTAAACATATGCCGGGGAACATTTTCATTCTACCTAATCAGCTCTGGTATCCTGTATCATCACACTTTGAGGCCCCACGCTCCTGTTACATTCCCCTACTAGTCACGCAAGCGCACCCTTTTAAATCATTTTGCCATGTTGGTTTTGGCTGTTTCGTAAGAACTTGAGAAAAAAAAATCCCCTAAACCTGACCTAGGTTATCAGGGAAACAAACAGCGTGTTATCATTTGAAACAACCAAGAGTTTGGGTAATTGGAAAATTAGTTTGTTTTGGTACATCCTATTTTCTGTTAAGGTCGGTCTGCTTTCAATCAAATTCCAGATTTTGCATGCTAAATTAAGCTGAGCTCTCTCCAGAGTGTTCTTCACTAACTCGCATGTTTGCATTATCACAACCACTCCCATCTCTCATTGAGCCGACAGGGATTTGTCAGAAGAACCGAGTTGTGATTGTATTTGTATGTCTGTCTTGGGTTAGACTTCTGACCAGTTTCCTTCTTAATTTCTTTGTGTGGTTATTTTAAACCCCCCCCAAAAAAGCATAAGTGAAAAGCGTTTAAGAGTGTTTATAATAGCCGACAGCTATAAGCATGTGTTTTCTGTGATGCTTAATGGAGATGTTTTAAGTGAACAGCTTTGCTTTGGGGTGTGAGTTCACACACGCACTGGCACATTCACTTACAATATGGCCAATATGGGTTTTCCGATAAAAGACGTCAACGCAGATATCTAGAGAACCATTTTTGCAGATACGTTTTTATAGAATCCAATTTGATGGTAACAAATTAGAAAATCGCTACAAATTCAGAAAATGCTGAAACTGAATGATTCAATTATACTAAACAGTATTTACTCAGAATTACAAATTTGGACAGCCACAAATGTAAAAAGATAAAATAAAGTTGAAATTGCACCGTTAAAGTTGCAAAATGGCTGTAAAGGAACACATCTTAATATCACTTAATAGCTCTTGTACAAAGCAGCTAGAGTGTTTTAAGACAGAGTGGGAGAAAGAAAGAGACAGTCCAATTATAGGGTGAAAGTGGCAGGCTTTGGCAAACAGATGTGGCAGTGCCACTGTGCTTGAGCCCGACTGGCCAGAGTCTGGGGTTTCTCTCTTTGAAAGACTGGCACCGTCCATGCCTGGCATCAGGGTACCAGAGGCTAAATCCAGCCTAGTCTTGATATGACCCGACACACACACACTCATACGTACAGACACACTTGCTCAAAGAAAGAAAGCGACATAGTGATTGTACTCAAAGTATTACTAAGTGTGTGACGTGAACGTCATTGTGTAATCAAATCATAACCCCAAAAACTGTGAATTAAAAGGGTGTCAGCTTCTAGTATGCCCGTAAGGAGGAGAAATCAGAAATTAGATCTGTTTAATATGTCTATGTTTCTCGAAGATGGCAATTACAGAGATTAGATTAATAAAATAGGACTTTTGCTTAAAGGGAAGAATTAACTAAACATAAAAATTCTGTCATTATTTACTCCAATAGTCTAAACCTGTACAACTTTATTTCTTTATATAAAAACACTGTGACATGAAAAAAGAAATTTGAAGAAAGAAATTCACGATTAAAATTAATTCCTTCAGGTCTTCTCCTCAGATGTTTCTTCTTCATCTCAAACTGTGATCTGGTCTGCAAAAGTCAGACATTTCATTATGAACTTTCATTATGAATTGTCTCCTTTGTCCTTTTGACATCTGAGATTAGGTTGATGCCTAAAAGAAACTTGAACTGGTTTGAGGTCTTCTGAAATGTAAAGAACCAATCTCAAAGCAATAAAGTAAAGTTATGAAATGAAAAATAATGTGGAAATTGTTTTTATTATGCTACCGTGGCCGTTTATTAATGTCTGCCGTCTCTCTCCTCGCAGATCAACCGACCACTCACCATGAAGAAGGAGGGCATCCAAACCCGAAACAGGAAGATGTCCAGCAAGTCCAAGAAGAGCAAAAAGTCCCATGATAGCATGGAGGATTTCTCCAAAAGCTTGATGGAAAAGAACAGTTCCTTCAGCCCGGCCGCTCTGTCGCGTCACATGACCTCGTTCCCTCCCTTCTCGCACTCCGGCCACATGTTGACCACGCCCACCCCCATGCACCCCTCCTCCAGCTTGCCCTTTGCCCCTCACCACCCTTCCAGTATGGTGACAGCGATGGGCTAGAGCACCCTGCTACCTCCGACCGCCCAATCTCCCGACGGTGGACGTCTCAAAGCACCGTTAACCTTGAAGCCTGTCACCCGCCGCAACCCTCCGACCTTGAACCAGCTCTCTCACGCAGTCCGTCTGAGCTACGAGCTCCCCCCAAGACCCCTTCTCCAGTATGCCCCGCTTAAACCCCTTGGAGAGACAGTAAGAATGAAAGAGAAAAGACAATGACTTTCTTCATCGCCCCTCCAATCACGAATACTCACGCCGATCTTCATTTGTGTACAAATGCCATCTTTCCCTTGGGCATCAAGGCACAAACATTACGAGACTTTAAACAAACCTTCTCTGATTCCCGAACCCGCTCCTTTTCTTCTTCTACGCATCTCCTCTTCTTCGCCACCCTGTGAGACATGAGGAATCGAGCTGTGAATGACAACAGGAGATGAACTCTGCATATATTTGTAAAAAATTGTCTGAAATACATTTAATGAAGACTTTTTAAAGCGCAAAATGAAAATAAGGCGAGGACAGGAAATGCCCGTGGGCAGCTAATGATAAGAAGGGTACGACTCAAACCTGGAAGATGGAACGGCGTGGCGACGTGACCACGATTTCTATCCGAGAAAAGTAAGAGACGAGATGTAGGGAGAAGAAAAGTAGAAAGGAAATGGTGTGTAATGCATTAAAACTTGTAGTCAGGTCTGTCTCACAGACTTCCAGCTACTCTTCTGGATGTGTTATAGGTCTTGGGCAATTGGTTTGTGTTCACACGTACACACACACACACACACGCACACACGCACACACACACACACACACACACACACACACACACACACACACACACTCACTCACGTATACACCTGAAAGACTTCTTTGGGCCCAGGTTATATGCATTGTGAAAAAAAGTTCCTGTATTTGTTATTTGTATGTATAATTCAGAGTACCAAAAATACGAAAGAAACAAAGATGTAGAATTATTTCTTTATGTAATGCAGACTGAATGGTTGTACAAATTTAATAATCACTAGTGTAAAAAAGACTTGCTTTTTGTTGCGTAATTTTTTTTTCCTCTTTAAAAATAATAAACTAGTTTAATCTCTGTTGACATCATACGAGGACGCAATGGTGGAAGCTTTTGTGCGTACGACTTTGTGTGTGAATGCGAGAGTGAGTTTTTGTGGGTGTATGGCACTGTGCATGTGTGATATCTGACACATGGCTTTCGCTAGCCACAAGGACACCTCTAGATTTACCCAGAATGCTGTTGGCCACATACCAACAGGAAGCCTAGAAATAAACAGACTTGTTGCGAGGGACTCTACACAGTCTAAAACTCCTCACACTACTAATTTGAATTTAATAAACCATCAACACTACTGTTACAGGAGAAATGTTTTTGGACACAAATAAGAGTATTTCAGGAGACTGAAACAAAAATGAAGACAAAAATGCTTAAAATACTTCGGAACAGCAGCACTTTACAATACCAAGTTTGATGAATAATCAGTGATCTAATACATTTTATAATATTATGAATTTCAATGGAAAGGCAAAAACTCCAGTCCAGTGGGAATACTTGATCTTAACTTAAAAGAACGAGGCTGTCCAGTAATGAATATGGCAATGAAATCTATATTTGATCTATATTCTACATCTAGTAAAAGAGCTGAGTGTGGGGAAAAAGAAAAAAAAAAACACAGTTAACAGAAACATAGCCTTATGGGTAGAGCAGAAAATACCCTTGGCCTGTGGTTGCTAATGCACAGTAAATGTAGAAAAGAAACTAATAAGGCTGCAAAAAAGTGGTTAAACATTTCCGTGGTGCGATTAGACTTAAGTTGGCATCTAAAATTCTGAAGTATCCAAACTAAAAAAATTTATATTGCAAGTCAGAACAGTCTGGGGCCTGCAAAATCAATAAGAGACAATGCAAGAACATTAAAAATGTTCAAAAGCAGTCGTTACACATGCAGGAAATCTTTTTTTCCCCCAAGCTGACTTTGATCAGTGGTTCATTGTGGGTTTGCAGGGTCATTGCTTACTGTTCCATTGTAGCTAGCCGTGGTCTTCACTCCATTAGTTTTTATGGGTCGTAAGAAAGGACCTGGCCTGGGGGCTCTTGTTTGATTATAGAGCGTTCACTTTGTAGAAGAACTGTTAACATAAAGATTATATGTAATACGAAAAATACATATGTTTTAATAGCACTCTATCTTTAATAGATTTCCCATGTTATGCTAAGCTTGTGAAGTTCAAAGAAACATTCATCATTAACCGAGGCTAGTTCTCATTACGCATTACTCGCATGATGGCCAAAACATTTCCAATCTTGCAGGTGAATGTTGAAAACAAACACACAGGTTTGTTTTATATTAGCATCATGTTAAATTGAACACAGAGCAGTTCTCGGCCAATGCTGTATGATTCATTTGCATGTTTCTTTCTCTTAACAAAGTGAATATAGAGGAGCTGTTTTGTTTTTAGTTGCTGTTGTGGTTTCATACATTTGCATGCAGCTTGTGCTGATGGCACATTAGCATGCTAAGAAACTTTCTCTGTGAAGTCCTAAAAAGAGGAACTGACCCCAGACCACAGGGACGCCAAGGACCCACACTTACACATATAGAGAGAAGAGATGAAAACACGTTTACACACTCACATACACTTAACTACAAAAACAGAAAATTTCCACTACTACAGTGTATAAAAAACAAACGATTATAGACTACATAAAAGGCATGGCTTACTCTGTTAGCGTGAAACAGTTTTGCAAATATGAGCGTGTTGCCCTTTGCTGCCCTTTACTGCTCATTACTGTTGTAATGGCCATAATGAACCAGACATGAAAATGCAGATAGAGTGAGAGAGAGTGAAAACAGAGAGCTTTATGCCGACTATATTTGGCATAAAGCTACATACATAAATATGTATACACTGATGTCTGCTTCTGCGAGACTGAGAGTGCAACATTTTTGCATGTTAAATCATCATGTCTTATCAAAAATCATATCGTAATCTCACTTTGCTAGCTTCCGTTTTGACTACACCACACGGCACTCACCGCATCAGTTTATTGGACTGACTTTAGCTGTACTGTTCATCAATATTTCGATTTTTTTCTATATTCAAATTACTTCTCGTATACAGTATTTTGTACTTTAACACTGTGATCTGTAACTTAGTTACTATGAAATATGGGTGGATCTTGAATTAGCTACATGCTAATTAATATTAAGCAGATATTCAAATAGTCCTGAAAGAAATATTCTTGGTCTGTTCCATTAGTTTTAAGCGCTATCAATTAAATAACTCAAACTAGCTACCTAACGTTAGTGCGCAAACTACAGGATCCCCAAACGACAAAATATCATGACACTGCAGGAAAAGCAAGCGCACCTTCGGGTTTTTCAGACGTGAAGCTTTTGTGGTGACTTTGGTTTGACGCTTTTGAGTCAGATGATGCCGTGAGCAGGGAATAATGCTAGCATGATTAGCCTATGTACAGACTAAATGCTCTTTTTGGAGTTTCTTGTTTACTAGCGGTTTTGATGAACTCAACACTTTTTTACTGATTATTGATAGTTTCGTGAGATAACGCTGCTGAAAAAAAACAATAGAAACCATCACAGAAATTCTAATGGTTTCCACTACAAATGCCAAACCATCAACTTTTAACCATTAAAACCATAAAATATTCCATAAAACAATCCATTAGGATTTAGTGGTTTTAACAAGCCACCAATAGAAGGCGACCAGTTAACAGTAGCGACCAACAGACACCATTACAGTTTCCATTAAAACCAGTACAATTACTATTATAACTATTGAAAATTCTGTCTCTCTCTTTTTTTTTTTCAGCAGGGAAAGAAACAGTCAACAATGTTAATACTTAAGTATATGACAACAGATTATTTTCTGTGCACTAAAAAGTAGCTAAAACCAGCTTGGTTTAAGCTGAAAGTAGCTGGCTTTAGCTGGTCTCCCAGCCTGGCTAAACTAGTTTTAACTGGTTTCCCTGCCTGAAAGCTGGTGTTCAACTGGTTTTAGCTGAAGAAAGCTAAAGTGGTCAAAACCCTCTTAAATCAGCCTGCAAACAAACAAAAAAAACAACCCTGCTAAAAAAGGCTGATTGGCTGGTCTTAGCTGGTCAGCAGTCAGGTTTAAGAGGGGTTTTGGCCACTTTTTTTTAACTGGCCAGGTTGGTTTTAGCTAGTCAGGCTGGGAGACCACCTGGAACAACAAGTTAAAACCAGCCTGGAAGACCAGCTAAAACCAGTTACTTCCAGCTTAAACCAGCTATGACCAGCCAACCAACTTAGACTGATTTTAGCTGTTTTTTTTTTCCAGCAGGGAATAGAAACCATCACAGAATGTGTAATGGTTTTACTGGTCATAATGGGAATTGTACTGGTTTTAATGCAAAAAAGTACCTATTGGTCTCTACTGGCAATTGGTGGCTTTAAAACCACTAAATCAGTGTTGCTAAGTCCACGGTTTACGTTTTTGTAGTGGAAGCCATTAGAAATTTCTGTTATGGTTTCCATTGTTTTTTTTTTTTTTTTTTTTCAGGGATGACCAGACTGGAAGACTAGCTAAATCAGGGACATTTCAGCAGGGATGTACATCTTTAATAATGTTTTTTTTTTTTTTTTTTTTTTTTTTTTGGTCAACTGGTGAAGTATAGTTTATAACTTAGGACACCAATGACCCAGATCAGTGTTAAATCCATGGTATTGAGTCTGTTTTACAGTTGTGTCAGTTTAATTAAAAGTGATACCATATATTGATTTCTATGGTATAATTAAAAGAAACAAACAATAAAACAGTGGTAGACAGATACGCCATAAAAATACATCCAAATACAAAGCTAAATCCAACACAGGACTTTTTGGTCTTCTTCCAGTGTTTGGTTAACCCACTCAATTTGACTGAAATAGTATGTAGTAAAGCTCTTTTTCCGGGTTAACAGAAAAAAAAAAAAAAAAAAAAAAAAAAAAATTTGAGTATGTATTTGTAAATATTATGGCTGCCATGGGAACAAACACCTGAGAGGCGGTTACCTGCAGCTGACATAACATTTGTTATGACAGCTGTGTGTTTGAACATCTAACCTGTGTTTGGCTTCCTTGAGATTTGAACCTGCAGTCTTAATATAAGCTCAAACATGTTTTAACTCTATACTACCTTAGCAGAATGTAATCATACAACTAATTCCAGCGTTGGAAAAAACTCCTCTCATTATTACGCTATAAAGGGGCATCAATTATGTGTAAACAAGAACCTAAAGGGGAACTCCACTAACTAACAGGAAAAATATTTCGGACCGCCAAAAAGTTTTCATAAGTGCTTACTTCCAGTTTATGACGTGCACAATTTGTCATGTGAAACTAAGACCCTATGAATCTAAAATGTTTTGTTGCTTTAAATAGACGTTATTAGCTTATACACAGGTGTCCTGAAAGATGACAAATGGACCAACAATGGAGCAACTCGTGCTGCTTTTTACGTGCTATAGGAATGATCGTAAATAGAGTTTCTTGATCGAAATTTCGACGTGAACGGCATCTCAAGTCATATTTACTACGGGAAAACTCAAAGATAATCTTGAACTCCACAACAACTACATCACTTTGTCTTATGGCTAAGCTAATGTATTTATAGGCTATATATTAACAGTCATTTGAATCATATTGTATGTTTTATAAACAGTGAAATAAGCATGTACTTAAAATTCCAGAATCGTCAGCATGCTGACGTAGCGCGGTGAATGTTTATATGGTTTTCCATCAATGGAAATGCTAGATTTTATTCTTTCCGACAACAAAGCACTTGAACGCGACAAGCGCATAATCACGACTTCATAAATTTGAAATAGGAAATTTCCGATAACACGTGAAGGCAGCATAAGGCCATATATACGTTTTGTCAAATCAAACGTTCTCTAGACTGAGAAGATCCCTCCCTCTATAACACCTGCCACTCATTAGCAATGGCAAGTAGCAAGTCATGTTTTGGTGGCTATTATGTTTCACCCATGCTTCTAGTTTGGAAAATACATCAACATAGAAAGGAAAACTGGTTTTCAATCCATCACCCATCATGTGGTCATGAGCTATGTGCCAAACATTCATAAAAAGGTATGTACTGTCTATATTTCATTAATCATACTGACAAAACCAGTAAACAGTCATGCAGTGGAGTTATATTAACATCCATTTATACCTGGGTTATTATGGGAACTAAAAATAGAACCATAATGTAACAAATAATATATGTGACCCGGGACCACAAAACCATTCTTAAGTAGCACGGTTATATTTGTAGCAATTGAACTGAAAATACATTGTATAGGTCAAAATTATACATTTCTCTTTTATGCCAAAAATCATTAGGATATTAAGATCATGTCCCATGAAGATGTTTTGTAAACTTCCTACCGTAAATATATTAAAACTAAATTTTTAATTAGTAATATGCATTGCGAAGAACTTAATTTGAACAAGTTTAAAGGCGATTTTCTTAATATTTAGATTTTTTTTACACCCTCAGATTCCAGATTTTCAAATAGTTGTAACTCAACTAAATGGTGTCCTATCCTAACAAACCATAAATCAGTGGAACGCTATATTCAGCTTACAGATGATGTGTGAATCTATTTGTAAAATTGTGGTCCAGAGTCACATAATTAAAAGCTAAAATCTAAAAAAACATATTCTTTTACTTTACTTTTCTTTTAACTTCACATTCTCTTTAAAAGTAACTGATATTATGGTAAAAATGTCTGTTCATGACAATGATATTATATTTATTACCCATGCCTGGATATTTATTTTACAAAAGTGACCTGTCTGGTCAGATGCCATTATTCATTTGGCTAAACTCATGCGACGTAGTCATTTGCACAGTTGAATGTCAACTGCGCAGATTTCCTTCCTGTTCATTGTTTTAAAGGGGGGAATTCACTTTTATTAGACTTGATATGCCAGTGCCAGCTCAGTTGAATGCAAAATGTTGATTAGATCTGTTAACTAGGGCTTAACTAGGCATTTCAGTGGAGAGAGTTGTTATGATAGTTGAGTTCATTGGAACGGTCCTTGGCATAATTCAGCATCAGGTGACTGCTGAATGAAGTGTGTCAGTGGTTATACGACCACACCATGGGATTCATGTGGGTCTCCAACAAACCACTCCATATTTACCTATATTAACCACATACAAACATACTCTTGAACTCTTACACACGTCTCTGGTCTGTGACCTATTACCTATTCAATTCTTACTGTCATACCTGAACAGTTATTTGCTTGAAACCACATACGCATTTAGACACACCTAAAACCAAGCTAGTCTAACCACACATATAAAGAGATATATGAGTTGACAAAAAATAAACAACTACGTCTGTCTGGCCTAGTTTCCCGCATGTAATTTTCATACATTGCATTCAGCTGGAGTTTGTTTGCGTTTTTTAATTGTAAAATGTGTTAAAATATGCTTGTACATATGTAAACCTTGACACCTTTTCCTTTGATTATATCTACAAATCTTGAATCTTTACTGTGTGTTAAATGGCTCTTTGTCATTATAAAATGAATAAATTTGCACTGTATTACCCTGGGGACATTTTTTATGTCCCCAAAAATGTAATAAAAAAATTAAAACATGTTAATCATAAAAGAGGCAATTCTTTGCAAGCACAGATTCTGTGTGGCCTGGTGATGAGATGAAATAAAAAATGATAGCCTATAACTTTGTAGTATGTGCAATAATCACAACTCTCATCACCATCATTGCAAAAATCATCACAGAAAATTAAAGCCTTACAGTCAGTCTGAAAACATTATAAAACATATGACATATAACCACAATTGACTTCAATTACAAAGCCTGTCAGTTTAATTTCAGATTCTTAGTTTGGCACTTTTGTGAAAGCATCTTGGCCCAGCCCGATGAGCTATTGCCAAGAATTTTAATGAGGCTGAAGCCAAGTCATACGTGAAAATACATGCTTCATGTTGATAAAAACGAGAGTCGTTTAGCTGTTTGTGGTGATGTTGTAATGAGCAGTCTCTGTGAACCTTCGCTTAAAACGTAAGGGACGCTGTCCCTCTGTTGCTAAAGCGAGCAGTTATCTGTGGTCTGTATGTTTGTTTTCAACACTCTTTTGCCACTTGAGAATGTGGTGTTCAGCATTGTCTTTTCAGCAATCGTAAATCTTTAGCATAATCTCCCGTCAAAACATGGCAGATAACAGATAATCATCTCTCTTTCGACTGGGGAAGCCTGAGGGGCTGCAGGGTGGCCGGTCGACGAGACTACATGCCGGCTGCCATATGTACACACACACACACCAACAGAAACAGAGAGACTTAGTCAGAAAAAAAAACAACACAATAATATAAACAGCTTTTGGATAAAAGCATAATATTGTTAATGCCAAGTTCTGTCATGAAACTCTAGATGGTGCAGGCTGATGGGTCGTTAATGCAAATGATGATATTCAAAGCATTAAACTACTTGGCACAAGCTGATTGGTTTAATGTTACATACGCAGCCAATAAGCTTGCTGTTTTACATTTAAATAGCTGGTTAGCATTCACTTGAGTTTCTCTGAAACCCTCTACCTCCCCAGCTCCACCTGTGTAGATCTGCTATAGGTTATATAGGTTATGTAAAACACATGCTATGTTGAAAATCGCATATTACATAATATTATTATATATAATATTCAGTAACAGTACGCCAAGAAAGTAGTATGTCTGAATTTATAGTATTCAAAAAACAGTATTCGAAAAGTACCTGGGTGATCCACTACTTCTTAAATGTGTGTTTGATGGAACTTTACTATTCCATAAAGCCATGGGAGAGGATTTATGAAATGGCAGTGAGGTGATGCAAATGACGAAGATGGGTCATAGGTTTAACGGAAAACGGAAGTCTGTTGAGCATATACCCTATATAGTACCTACTTAGTATGCAATATTCTTAGGTCAGTTTCAGGCCTCAATAATGTGTAAGGGATAATGCATGGCTACCTGTGCATTATATGGATTTAATGCATACCTGCCAGCCAGTCAGAATCGAGTAGACCATGGTATAAATGGAAATAATTTAGATATGAAACATATATGCATTTGTGTGGCATGTCAGCAATAGATTGCATATTCCCCTGTCAATTCAGGTTGTACATCATTTAAAAAAAACAAAAAAAAAACAAACAAACAAAAAAACGACGGTGGCGTATGACAGCTCAACTGGGCGCTTTTCTAGGTAGTTTTGACAAGTTCGCAATTTTTTTTACGTTATTAGGCTTTTTTTTACACACTTGCAATGGATTGTTTTTTAGTGCACAAAAAGCAATCTCTTAATCCCTGTCAGAATTTATTTTTGATGGAGGGGAAATCCATGAAAAAATGCAATTTGGCTAGTTTTGATTAGCATTTGGCCCTTCGCAGGGAGTTTAATTGACAGGCGATCTGACCAATCATAATGCCCAATCTGCCATTTAACCTAAACTTGAAAAATTGTGTGTATTGACATCTTTCAGTGGTTGAAACAAGAGAACTTATGGTCATTCATGTTTACTTCATGCAATAACTAGTAAAGAGGAAGTGCCACTTGAATTAAGGCACGATAGTTATCTGTTATGACACATTAAAGAGGCTCAAAATGGTATTTGTTGTTTAAATAAAAAAGACAACATTTGAAAGCTCAGACTTTGTTTCATACACTAAGTAATCTGCTATGTATTGCCTGTTGGCACATTGTTAGTTTTATCTTTGCTCTGTAAATACTCATCAAATCAAAACAAGGCATCAACACCTGAAATGTAAAAAAGTTGTACTATTTTGATGACATAACCACCTTGAACACCCTAGTACCTGCATAGCAAATCTCTAACAATATGGTGACTGAAGGAAAAAAAGCCAATCAACTTTTTGGTAGAGGCATTGGCTGTTTATTTACTGTTAATGGTGCATGCATACTAGATAAACCAGTCTGGAAAAAAGTGCAATTTGAGCTGAAGAAGGAAATTTTATGATATTATGGTTGTCAGATTGTCATCTGAACTAACCAATTCAAATGAAATGAACCAAACTTTGTAATACTACGGTACTTAATAAATTGTTTATTTTATCCATTTAATCGTTTACATTAGCTATCAGTGAAGTATTTAAACAAACCAGTCCACTAAATTGTACAACTCTGGAGTATGTCACACTAATATAGATATGAATTATGCCTCATTTTATGCATTTGTTGAGAAGAGGTGTAATATTACTTTTCTAACTAACTGAGCATATCCCATAGTCACTGAAAGAAAAAGTTAACCATAACCAAGACCAGAATATCTTGGGGATCAACTATTACTAGCAACTGCTAGCTTTTAAACTTGTAAAAATGTGATTATTGGTCCTTTCAGTTGCTTCGTTTAGTAATATGTGTGTGTGTGTGTGTGTGTGTGTGACTGGACAATGAAAACTGCTTTGGAAAACTTGGTGAATCATGGTGCTAAAAGTTCATCAGTTCATCACTAGACGGGGACAGAATGGGGCATTACGGTAATCAGACACACACTTACATAGAGTTCAGCAGTTCACACTTGGTAAAGCAGAAAGAGGGGGCGTTCAGGTAAATGACAACGGTGACAGATGAAGTGAATGATGAGCGAGAGAAAGACAGAAAAGGAGGAGTTGAAGGGGCTTCTGGGTTTTTAGGGAGGGAGAGAACACTGTTTTAGTGGAGATGAGAGGTGATTTGAAGGCCAGAGAGGGAAAGGTGTGTGTGTATGTGTGCGACCATAAACACAGATCCTCTTTCAAACAAATCTAAGCTTCTGAATGGATGAGCAGACAAAAACATACACACGAAACAGTAACTGTCTGGACGTGAGAATGGAATTGTGTTAAAACGCATCGTTGAGGAGTCTACTTTGAAACAGTACCCTCAGTGAGGCAAGCTAAAAAAACTAAACTGGAAACTAAAAAGAATCTGACTTCTCGATGCTATAGTTGTTTATGAATCAATGATTTCACACAAACAGACTAATGAACAAACCAACTGAACAAACTGAAAACTGACTCAAGTAAAATTATATATTTTAACCAATTGGTTTACAATAAACGTTTTATCCGGACAAACCAATTCACTGGGAATGTAGTTGAAATGTTGTTATATATATATATATATATATATATATATATATATATATATATATATCAATATCTCAATTTCACAGGATAGGGAAAAAAAACTTCCACAAAATTCAAGAATGTATTTATTTATTTATTGGGAGGAATGGTGCTTGATGTATGTGTTTGTGTTTTAGAGCAGTTGTCCTAACGGACTCAAGACTCTTAAATGCCAAAGGCAAAACTGTCATTTCAGTAGTAATCACCTCATTTGCATGAACCTGTCAACGGAGTTTAGAAAAATAACAATTCTTCTCTTCTCTTCTCTTCTCTTCTCTTCTCTTCTCTTCTCTTCTCTTCTCTTCTCTTCTCTTCTCTTCTCAAAATTATAAATAAATATAAGGAAATCGTAAATCCAAGACACACTGATTTAATGAGGAGATGTCTGTAATTTCTGTGCTACTAGTGCCACCAAACTAGTGCCATTGGTTTGACTTACATATAGTCCCTGCCCAAAACCAGTTAACACCAACACTGGTTAAACCAGTGTTGCTGTGCCAGGCTGCTCAAAAAAACAAAAACAAAGACAAAGCAATCTTTTGATAATGCCACATTGTTTACATTTTTTAGGGGAACACATCTACTAATGGCCACCTAAAAGTTGTTTTTGCATTGGCTTGGAAAGTATTTCAAACTTAATTAAAAGCAACTTGCAGTACATTCAAGCTCTAAACCTGTGACATTTGTTTTTTGTGCAACAACACTGTGCAACAAGTTGAGCTACAACTGAGTGCTCCATTAAATCTCCTAAGCAATGCAAGGCATTATGTCTCCTGAGCAATACTATTTTCCTCTAGGCAAGCAAAGAGACAGGTGTTGATGTTACATTTTTTTTTTTTTTTTTTATTGCTTAAGAGTTTGCGGCCACTACACGCATACACACACACCTATACATACACACACCTGAGGAAAGATTCTTGGCACAGATTGGTCTTGATCATGAATGAGTTTGAAGTGTCGCATTTGGCAGCTTGTCCTGAGTCGTCATCATAGGTATGGCATGCTTTTAATAGTCGCTTACAACTTAAATGAGAACTCACTTTGCTCATCCATGATTTGTGTGTTTGGGAATGTCTCAGCTATTTATTTGGCACACATTTTCCTCATTGTATTCTGAACAACTTCAAAATTATTCTTATATTGTATTTTGTTTTACACTTTGCATTTTACACTTTACATTTAATTTGCGGTAAACTATTGCGGTTTGTCAAGTAGAGGTGTCTATTGCTTTTCTAAGTGATCAGCCTAATAAATCAGATTAGAATATAATACATGCAGAAAAAACCAGGAGAATTTCACTGAAACGGGGACCTATGCCATATCTCTGGGTGAAATGTGAGATTTGGTAAGCAACCAATGTGAGATTTGGTTTGCAACCACTTTAATCAACCACCTAGAACATGCAATAAAGCAACACCAAAAATAAAGAATAAAAATCACATCACAATGTCCTGTAAATCACTTGGTCTATCACTTGTATAATCTTGGTGTTTGGTTTATTGTTTTAGTTGAATTGTGACAAGACTCCCATTGTAATATGCTAAAATATGCTGGACGCACATTAAAGTGGGGTTCACACTGTAAAGTTTCAGCCACAAGTTTGCCATCTGAAACAATTTAGTAGGGTTTTTAAGTGCTTCTTGTCATAGGGAGGAATTAACAGTCTTTGACACTTTAGTGTGACGTATTTATTGACAAGATTCATTACTTTTGGAGATACACCCTGACCTCAATAAATTTCTTGCAGAGTCCAAAATTTTCTTGTCATTAAATGATTGCAACCAAAGTATTGCGTATAATCTCTGTTGTACAGTCTGATATAAAAGATTATGTTGCACATTTTGCCATTCCTTTAAAGTGAGATCTCATCTGGATCATATCATATAGTCCAGGGGTGTCCAATCCTGCTTCTGGAGGGCCTGTATCCAGAAGAGCAGAGTTTAGCTTCAACCAGCTCCAACACATTTGTCTGGAAGTTTGAAGACTGTAGTCTGAGTCTAAATACCTTAATTACTTCGGTTCAGGTGTGTTTAATTAGGGTTCGAGCTAAACTCTGCAGGACAGTGGCCCTCCAGGCCAGGAGCAGGTTTGGTGACCCCTGATATAATCCAACAAGCAATAAAATAGAGTCATAAAATAGTACAGTGTAATAGAGTCATAAAATAGTATAGTAAATAGTACAGTGTGCATCCAGCATAAGATGTACACTTGACACACAATATAGTTGTGGCGACTTTTTTATGGACAAGCATGACTCAGATTTTTTTAGTAAAGTGTAAAAACCTAGAGCGTATTGATAGTTTCATATTTAGGTTTGGATCTTTGGGGCAGGGTGGCATGGTGACTCAGCAGGATCAGAGTCGCATGACTCAGCAAAAAACTCTCTGGTTCAAGTTCTCATGTTGTCTCCATGTTGGCATGGGTTTCCTCTGAGTGCTCTGGTTTCCTCCTCAATCCAAAGACATGCAGGACAGGTGAATTAGAGACACTAGATTGAATCTGAGTGTATGTTTGTCTGTGAGCTTTAGCCCTGTGATCCCTGCCTTTGGCCTGAAATCCTGGGACATGCTCCTGCAACCCTGTGACAAGGGGTTTGAAGAATGGATGAATTGGATTAGAAGTTATTGACGGCAGTATGAATGTGTACATATAATGTTTTCCCAAAATTAAGTCCCAAACACAGATTTGGGAGGAGCCTAATCATTCAGTCCTGTCAATCATCATTATGAGCCTATATAAGCATCATTCAAGCAGCACTGTCCCAGCGACAATTTTTCCGGCATCCTTCCACCTCCCCATCTTCTCCTGTATTTCTGTTATTCTCCTTCTAAGGAGCTCAAGACGAGCCTCTGGTTCGAGTCTCAATTGAGGACAGCAAGCCAAGTTTGTTTACCTTTAACTGTCAGGACTGGATGGGTAGGCGAACTTGTGAAATGAAGTTCCAAACGTAGGTTAGAGAAAAGCCTAATCATTCAGTCCTGTCAGTCATTACAAGCCTATATAAGCAGCACTCATTGGACCACGTCAATTCTTCTGGCATCCCCCCACCTCCCCATCTCCTCTATTTTTGTTATTCTCCCTCTAGGTAGTACCGCAATGGGGAGTTGATCGTTCGAGCCTTTTATTGAGGAAAGCAAGCAAAGTTAGTTTACCATTAACCTTTAGGACTGGATGGGCAGGCGAGCTTGAGAAATAATAAATGTAAACTACCACTGTTGTCTAGTCAATCAGTAGTTAAGTAGAATATAGTGTCCCATCAGGGGAATCATGTACCAAAGGTCTGCCCTTTAACATTCTGCAGACAGTTTGAAGAATTGATTACGGATGTTACTCACACTGGGCTTCCCCCTGACTCCTTTAAACTCTCACTCTCTCTCACTTCCTCACTGAAAAAGATGGAGTGAGTTTGTCTGGGACGTGGGCTCTTGGGGATCTCTGCCTGTGTTTGCTTAGTAGGCGGGGAGCTCAGCAGAGACTGTGTGTGTTTTTGTTATGCTCGACTTTTCCTGAGGTAATGCTGCCCTGATATGACCGCATGGGAGAAAGGGAGTGGGAATGTGACAGAGCAAGAGTGCAGCGTCTGCAGTGTCTCGTCTGGTTCTTTCAGTTTTTGTGCATCTTCTTGCAATTGTTTTGCAGTAAAGCTGATGTCACCGCCTAGGCTGTCCTTAGAAGAAGTGGGACGAGCCACTGGCAGTTGTAAGACTCTGAATCAGACATTTCTCTGAAGTATTTGAGTTGAGGCTGGAGTTGAGGTCACTAGATGTGGCTGCGGTCAGAGACTCCTTGCTGGGAGAGGAAATGGAAATGCAGGGAGGCCCTCGGGTTAACCACTATAATACTGCATGCTGCCTGGTTTGATTCCTGGAGGTTTGGGAATAGGGATGCAAGTTTATTTAACTATTTTGGTTCCAATTTCACTTTAAAGGCATAGTTCAATTACTCACCCTCATGTTGTTCTAAACCCGTAAGACCTTCATTTATCTTCAGAACACAAATTAAGGTATTTCTGATGAAATCCGAGAGCTTTCTTATGTTGCGGAGATGGCAACGCAACCGAAACGTGTCAGTTGTGTTGCTATAAATGCAGGGTCAGAAAGCTCTCATATTTCATCAAAAATCTTAATTTGTGTTCTGATGATGAACAATGGTCTTACAGGTTTGGAACGACATGAGGGTGAGTAGTTAATGACTGAATTTTCATTTTTTTTTGGTACTTTGCAATACTGTTGGTTTGGATTCTCTGTGAGTTTAAAAAGGAAACAATATCACAGAAAACAATCTTAAGCACTCAATTGATTGTTCTGCAGAGGAAAAATAAAACATTACAAATAAGCAGCCCACAACAATGCCAAAACCCTGGATAGGCATGAGTTTGCACGCCCAAGGTGAGATCATTGTGTTTCCACATAACCAAAGCTGAATCAGCAGGCTCAGATAGTAGGGAACAAGGTGGATCATATTTAAAGTGGCGTTCTTTTTGCATGAGTGGACATTCCAGAAGCATTAAATGGAATCAAACATCAATAACATAATTTGGTTGATGTGTTGTTTTTTAATGGATCCACTTCTTGATTCCCACCATTATGTGCATGTCAGGAACCCACGTTGTGTGTGCATTTTTGTACTTGGCTTGTTTCCTGTTTAGCTCTTTAGTACTGACAGCACTCACCCCCTGTCCACTTTGATAAACTGATACCTCGACGTGACTCGGATGAATGTGGACAGAAATTGAATTATCCCAAGCCCTGGAACTTTTCTCCACTTTCGGTCTGACTCTTATTAAAGATGGAGAATCAGGCAGTGCCAGTTAGATGGGTAGCATATGGATTGCTCCTCTAATTGGCTGATAGCATCTATTGGCAGGCGAACTGATTGGTCAATAAGATCGCATGGCAGGGTTTTCTGTCTAAGTCAGCAGTCTGACTGACACTGATTCTAAGCCATTCTATATCCACCATTTATATTTAGAACCATGGGGTTCATTGCAGTGTACTAATGTGAGTTTCTGTACTGCCGTGTAGTTTTGTCAGTGTGAATGCTCTTTTCACAATGAAAATGTCATATGGTGCACAGGAAAGTGAATCCTGGAAAACGAAGAAACCTTAATAGGAGGAACTTCTGGCACATATTATACCACTGGGAATCTCTTCACAGTGCGGTCGCTGAGAGTTTTAACCGTTGATTCATATCCTAAAGCTATCATAGAAACATTTTAGGGACTTATTCAGTATTTCACTTATTCAGTTGAGATTTGACAATCTGAATAAACAAGTCATCTGCCAACAAAGAGGCTTTATAGTTATGTAGCTAACTAGAAATCCCCTTAGATTTAATAGTTTGTTTAGCAGGCCATGCAGTGACTGTTGTTTGAATGAAAGGGTTTTTTGGATCTTGCGTTTAATCACGTACCTTAATATAAAACAATACCCAATTTAGTGAGCTATTTTGGGAATTGGGATATAAGAATGGCACCTGCGGCATCAAGATTACTGTATGACGGCGTCATGACACAATACTGGTGTGCATACTTTGCATTCAACAGCAAGTCCATAGTAGAACTATGCAAATCGAGAACTAACCGAAGTCTTGCTACACAGACCAAGTAGGTGATTTTCGGCCGTCGGTTTCGCCGTCGGATGAGGTTGCGTAGGCGTGACTAGCCTGAAATGCAGAATGCATTGCTGTCAGCACTCAAAGGGCACATTGCTGGCATGTTTGTTTTAATGCTCTGTTTCTTGCATTCTGTATCTCTTTCTATTCTCTCCCTTTCTTTTTCGAACTTGCTCTCGGTCTGTTGCAGGCCGCAGAGCAGGAAAAGGCAGGTGGTTGACGCTAACGGTCGAACGCTGTTTATGTGTGTGTGTGTGTACTGGATAAACAGGTTGAGGGGCAGAGGTGGAGGTGGGGTGTTTTTGGAGCGGGGGATGGGGAATGTTTTCCCTAAAACAATGAGCTTTCTGAGGGACTTAGCGCTGACTAGCTGAGTGTTAAAGCTGAGGGTGGGAGAGAAAGAGGACAGATTTTTTTTGTTCTAAGGTTCTGCTCAAAGCAGCTTGGGGTTACAAGTTTTTATTGTGCTTGTTTCTCTTCAGTGACTCAGCTCACACACATACACGCTCTTTTCCTCATAACTAGCAGCCAGCCATTGTCATGGCTGTCTTTGTAATTACAGCTTGTTACAGTAGAAGAGAGCAGAGATGTGTCCAACATGCTAGCTGATTTAGCCATACAGCTGTGGTAAATCTCCTCACAGTTAGCGTCTCTAATAATCACTGTAACCTTAAAATGTTCTATCTCGCCCTAATTTTCCTTTTTACCCTTGGCACTTTGAAGATTTACATAGACTTTTAGATGTAAACAAAGGATGCTAGCTCTGTTTCAAAGATTAGCCGAATACTCTGGCAGCTGCCTTGTAAAATAATATCCTAACTGAAAAGTGACTAAAAAGTATGGCGGTAACATGTGGCTAAGCTAACTAAGTGTAAGTATTGATTCTTTTTGATATTGAATGGAATGTAAGTATATTTATACTTGACTTGCATTGTGCAGTTATTTTCTTATGATGCTGCCTTAGAATCTGGCCAAAATGCCATGCTAAAAAACAATAGACACCATCACATTTTTTTTTATGGTTTTACTGGTTATAATGGGAGTTGTATTGGTTTCTACTAGTAATTGTTTGCCTTCTATTGGTGGCTCTAAATCCTAATGGAATTTGTCCCAAAACACACTACAGAATACCGTTTTTTAATGGGTTTAATGGGTAAAAGTTGGTTGTTTGTAATGTTATTTGTAGTGGAAACCATTACAATTTCTGTGAAGGTTTCTACTGTTTTTTTTTTTCAGCATGGCGGTACCTTTTGTGGCAGCCTTGACGTCAGGACTGTACCTATGACATTGTAAAATGCTGTTTATGTAGGCCACTTGCTAGATTTTGGAAAAAGACTCTGTTGTGATATTGTTTCATTCATCTTGTGTGGCTTTGATACAATCAAAATTATTGACGTAATCATGCCGATGGGCGTTATACATAGTTCATTATTAAATGGTTCGTAAATCATTTTTAGAGCTGAATGATTGTTTGGAGAAAAAGATATGTTTGGTTTCCTAGCAGGTCTCAATAAATGGACCAATGAAATGCTCACCTGAGGCAGACAGAAAGATAAAGATAGAAACGAGAATCTGTGAAAGGGAGGACGGAGAGAAGGTAGAGAGGTAGAGTTTAAGAGAAAGAGAGGTGATCTTGAGGCCAGGATTGGGTCAGGCTTGTTGTAGCATGTTGGAGTGATACGGAGAACTGCTGCAGGGTAGCATGAACTCACTCCCCCGACATATGTCTCTACCTCCAAAATAACTAACTTTGTTTTTCTTTCTTTCTAATGTTAGGGAAACTGTAGCTTGTCATAATTTACTCTTAACTATTTGTTGCTGTTAAGCCATTTTTTAGTATAAAACCTCCAAGATGAATTGCACTCTAAATACCTGGATAATGCATTTGTTAAACAACAAAAAAAAAAGAAGTGTGGTATGTTAGACACTACATACACTTCCGCTTTTCTTTATGTAGCGGAAGAGCAGATGCTGTCAGATACTTCAATACTTTATAACACAGGAATAGTTGACAGTCTGTTGGAGACATTTGGTTTTTGGGAACATTATTGAGTGGTGAATAAACTGGCAAATCATGTTTTTCGTGAATGCTAAATCAAACTGTCAAGCTAAACGATAGACTAAAATGAATCTAAAATAACTCCCCAGTGCTACTAAAATAATATTCTAGAGAGCATGTTTTATTTTGTTGTGATTGAAATGTTATGCCTGATAACTTGTAAGGGTGTGTTGATACAATGTGACCATAATAATAGAGATCATGATCAATGTTTTTATCAAGCTACACAACAATGGTTGTGAAACTTATGCCACCAAAGTCAATTTAGCAGTGTTGATAGTTTGTTAATAGTGTTGCTATTTGAGTAAGCTACTCCCATACAGTACATTTTCTTTCTTTCGTTCGTTCTTTTATGTCTAGTTTTGATTTCTCTTTAAGTAATTTAGACAAATTCCTCACTGATGAAATTGTTCCTGTAATTGTTGGCTGGAGAAACAAAACAACCAAAAGTCCCACATTCCTGCAGAAGTTAGATAAATAAAGTTGGAAGGCTTAGATGTTAAAAGAGAGAAAGTGTAATGCGTCACTTAGCTTTCCATACATCTTAACTGCAGTGCTTCAGTTTGTCTCTTTCTTCTTCTGTCATTAATGGAGCTCTCGCTCTTGCTGGATTGTACATTCCACGAACGAACGCGGCACGTAACAGTGTCCACCACAACTCTTTTATGTGTGTGTGTGAGCGCAGTAGAAAATGCTGAGGTAAATGTTGAAAAATGCAATGCTGCATTTCTGAACTCTCTGTCACCCGAACCATGCTGCCTTGCAGCCATGTTCTTAAGAAACACACACTCGCTCACAAAGATAGACACACAAGCTCACACAAAGCAATGATTTGTGACCTATTAGCCAAAAGTGTACTTGAACACACACACACACACACACACACACACACACACACACACACACACACACACACACACACACACACACACACACACACACACATTTACTTAGCAATCTTAATGAGGATATACCATAGACGTTTATCATTATGATATTTTACATTTACATATTTATACATGTCTCACACACACACACACACACACACACACACACACACACACACACACACGTATGTTTATTCTTAGTTTAGTTTTTATACTTGGCTTAGTTTTTGCTATACCTAGTTTATTATAATTTATTTTTAAATGAGGATGCCCTTAGGTGCCCTCAGGACAAAGCATTCTCTCTCTCTTTCGTGCGCACAACCCACACACACACACACACACACACACACACACACACACACACACACACACACACACACACACACACACACACACACACACATATTCACACACACAGTCACATTTTTAAACAGGTAAACTATAATTACAAGTGAATGAATCACTGAATTATGCATCCATTCTTCCTCTTATTCATCTACCCTTCTTTTTTTCCCTCTTGTAGCTCTCTTCAAGTCTTATGTGTGGGACCTAACAACTTTTTTTCTCCTAAATGTGTGTTCTTCATGTTTTTAGGGCTGTTTATGAATCTTCTCGGCTGTGTGGTGTGGGGTGTGAGTGCGAACATGGATTTCTCATGGTTTGTAGTATGTGTGTCTGTGTGTATTTGTGAGAGAGAGTGTGCTTTTAGAATTTGGAGTGTGAGAGTGTATATCTCGCACAATCTTGGCTGAGATCACACTGGACCCAAGTGAAAATATTTAGCAACATCAAACACACACACACACACACACACACACACACACACACACACACACACAAACACACAGAAATGTACAAAAAATCTTCAAAATTGACCTTTGACAGTGTTATGTGTCTACTGTGAAGAAATTACAGATCTTGTCCTGTTTTACAGCTGTATTAACCATATTCGGTAGACAAAATCTAAACTTGTGGCTTTGCCTTGCGTCCTGCACCTGGAACAAATAACACTTCAAAGCTTTCATTTACTTAGAAAAATGTAAAAAATGAAGAAAAAAAAAAAAGAGTTTAATTTCAGATGAAATCCACCAAAATACCTTTTGATAATTGTTTGTATGATTTTTAGCTCAGGACAGTTAATATTGGAATACATTTACACAAATTTTGCCCTGATTTTTCAACGATTTACAGTCTGTCAGTGCTAGTTGGCGAAAGTCAGAGCCGGTCTGCATTTCTTTTAGTCGACAGATTGGATAAATTTTTATTTATTTATTTTTTTAGCTATAGTGTATGATTTCATCCAGTCTGAGGATATCAAACATGTTTGAAATTTAGAGCTGATTTTAGAACACATTGTTTTAATTTTTCATGCATTTCCAAAAAGGCGTGTTTGTTCAAGTTTGTTGTGATAGGAATGACTTTAAAGAATGTCTGTTACAAAGTCGGTAACTGTTCTAAAATTTGTTCAGATTTTAAAAGTTGTGCAGTGTATTCCAGCCTTAAGTTTGTTTTGACGGTGATCTATGAGGTAGATTTTGTAACTGCTCTGGAAGTGCGCTTTTAAACCACTCTAGGGAACTGTAATGCACCTTCAAATCAATGTGATTTAATTAGCCTTTCTACAACGCTGAGTGTGTGTGAATGTGTGTTTGAGCTGATAATTTAAAGAGGCCCTTGCCTCTTTTCAAGCTCACATCAGGGAAGAATAAGTAACTGGAATTGTCATAATTCTAGAGCTGTTGTCTATGACTATTCCCAGAGCTCTTAGGCACAGGCACACACACACACACACACACACACACACACACACAGGTCAATACAAACAAGAGTTATTGAGTATGTGTGGTTATTGTACACTGTTGTGCATTCCATTTACATTATTTATATATATATATATATATAGTGTGTGTGTTTATGTTTATATATGCATGTTTGACTGTCTGAAGTGGATGCAAAGGCTCTGAATTGACTGAGCAATGAATGGTACATCCCTTGGGTGCTTTTTGTGAGTCAGTTGTTTCAGTTTTGAGGGCTCAACAATAGGCTATTGTCATTGTGTGTGTGTGTGTGTGTGTGTTTGTTCTCGCATGAGTGGTTTTCCACTCTTGCAGGTAAGATTTGAATTTTTACTTTGTATGTAGACTATTAAAATACACACACACACACACACACACACACACACACACACACACGTTGTGTTTCCATGTTTCATGAGGAAATTCCATAGGCGTAATGGTTTTTATACTGTACAAACAGTATTTTCTATCGCCCTACACCTAAATCTATCCCTCACAGGAGACTGTGCATACTTTTACTTTCTCAAAAAAATCTCATTCTGTATGATTTATAAGCCTGTTTCCTCATGGGGTCCTCACAAATGTCCCCACAAGGTCAAAATTTACTAGTTTTACTATCCTTGTGGGGACACTTGTTCCCCATAACGTGATAAATACTAGGCACACACACACACACACACACACACACACACACACATATAATGTTGGTAAATGTTAGCTTCGTTTGTGATATGGGGTGAATGTTTATGTGGCTCCAAAAAGTATTTAGACACTTTACAATGTCTGGATGTGACTGCATTAGATTTAATATTACAGCAAAGATATAGTAACTTATACAGTTGAGGTCAAAAGTTTACATACACCCTGCAGAATCTGAAAAATGTTAATTGTTTTACATTGTTTCAATAAAAGGGATCATACAAAATGCATGTTATTTTTTTTTTTTATTTAGTACTGACCTGAATAAGATATTTCACATTAAAGACATTTACATATAGTCCACAATAGAAAATAATAGTTGAATTTATAAAAATAACCCTGTTCAAAATTGTACATACGCTTGATTCTTAATACTGTGTTGTTTACCTGAATGATCCACAGCTGTTTTTTTTTTTGTTTTTGTTTAGTGATAGTTGTTCACGAGTCTCTTGTTTGTCAATTAAGCTGCCTGCTGTTCTTCAGAAAAATCAGGTCCCACAAATTCTTTGGTTTTTTAGCATTTTTAGTATTTGAACCCTTTCCAACAATGACTGTATGATTTTGAGATCCATCTTTTCACACTGAGGGACTCGTATGCAACTACTACAAAAGGTTTAAATGCTCACAGATGCTCCAGAAGGAAGAAATAATGCATTACCCTGAATTTTAAAAGTTAAATGGGTAAATGTAGGGTAAATGTAACTTATTTTGTCTTCTGGGAAGCATGTAAGTATCTTTTGTAGCTTCTAAAGGGCAGTACTTAAAAAAATATGATATTTAGACAAAATGTATATATTCTATTCAAAAGTTTTCAACCCATGGCTTACCTATGACTCATGACTGTGTCAAGGTCAATATGTTGCATAAAATATCAGATAATTTGACAGTTTTGTGACAAGGCAAGATTAGATCAAGATGTAAAATGTCATGTGGTGTGAATCCTCCAAATGAAATCTATGAATAATTTATGATATTTGTAAAATTGCATTAAAATATATAATGTTTATATGTAAAAAAAAAAAAATCGCACACACATTAATAAATTAATTGTTATTTTAATCTTTTTTTGTAAGAATGTAAAGTATGAACGTAATCAAGGTGTTAGAATAAAATAAAAATTGTAGATAATTAAATAACTAACCTGAATAACAAAAACTTGGCACATGTTCTGACTTGACTTTTCATAACTTTTTTTTTTTTAAAATCACGGACACTTGTGTAATTGATCCTCATTCATATTTATGTGTGATCTAAGCATGTACATGTATAAATGTATATCTGTAAGTGTGTACTTGAAGGGTAAGTTGATGTCTTTAGATTTATTCCAGGTGCAACGTTGCGGGAGCAAAGCAGGTACAGATACAGCCTTGAGCTAATAGCTCATGGCTAGACCCCCTCAAAATGCCTCATTCCCATCATACCTGTTTTAACCCATCAAAAGACATGCATACACACAATTGTCCTCTGTAGACTAGAGTGCTTCACAATGTGACTGCCCTACATATAGGGGAGCATTTTTGAATGAAAGGTAAGATTGTGTGTGTATTCATATCCTGAAAAGCCACCTGCTCTCAGCGTTCCTGAAGTTCCTGATCTGTGACACCCTTTTCCCTCTTTCCTGCACCCGCTCTCTAATCGCCCCGTCTAGAACGGGGTCGTTAGCTCGCCCCGCGTGGCTCTTTTGGATTGCTGTAACCGATACAAAATACTTTCTAACTATTACAAAACGTTCACTTAAGGTTACAAAATGCTCCCCTGCATGTGACCCCATGGCAGATTAGTGCTCACATACACTCCTCAATTTACCCCACACACGCAGTCCTCTGACCACAGCGCTCACACATGCTGCCCTGTCCCCATGGAGACGGGTGGAAAGGTGAGTGGCCGTGTCCGGGTGATTGACCGCGGTTCGAATTGCAAGCCGAGAGACTTTCGTGTGCACGTTCAGCGGCAGCACGTGTTTACAGATTCTGACGTCTTCTGAAGGCAAGAGAAACTTCCAGCCTTGATCTTACAATGCATACTCAACAATAGAGATTATTGCATCATTATAACACCATTACTACTTTAGGTGAGAAATACCCCATGATTTACTCACCCTCAAACCATCCTAGATGCATATGACTTTCTTCTTTCAGACAAGTACATTCAGAGTTACATAAAAAAAAGCCCTGGTTCTTTCAAGCTTTATAATGGCAGTGAATGAGGGTTGAGATTTTTATACCCAAAAAAGTGCATCCATCCTTCATAAAAAGTACTCCACATGGTTTCAAGGTTAATAAAGGTCTTCTTAAGTGAATTGATTAGGGCTGTCAAACGATTAGTCGCGATTAATCGCATCCAAAATAAAAGTTTGTTTACATTCTATATGTGTGTTTACTTTGTATATTTATTATGCACATATAAATACACACACACACACACACACACACACACACACGAATATATTAAAACAAAATATTTATATGTATATATATTTATACCTGTATACAATTTAGATTATAAATAAATCTAAAATATTTTTCCTTAATATATACATGCATGTGTGTATATTTATATTTACAAAATAAATATAGACAGTACACAAACATGTATTATATAAACAAACTTTTATTTTTGATGCGATTAATCACGATTAATCGTTTGTCTTTATTAGCTCCCCATGGGGCCATGTGAACTGCCAGGACATTTTTAAATCTAAATCTGACTGTATTCATCATATACACCTAGGATGGCATGAGGGTGAGTAAATCATGGGGCATTTTTTATTTTATTTTTTTTATTTTTTATTTTATTTTTGGTGAACTATACCTTTAAGGTTAGGTTTAGGGGTAGGTTCAGGTTAGTTTTTACCAAGTTATTGTAATTGCTATAATAATTACATGGTATGTACACAGAACAGGACTGTTAAAATAAAATGGTACCAAATTAATATATTAGTTGCATTTATTATATATAAGGTAACTATTTAAAATTATGATTAGGGTTAGTACCTAGTTAAATAAAATATACATACCTATAGAACAGGACTGTAAAATAAAGGGCTACCAGTTATTTCTAAAATACCTCACATAATAGACATAATAGGTGTTCATGAGGTAAAAATGTGTGTGGAAGGAGAACAAGACAAAAGGAACAGGGAAACAATTCAAGTCAATCAAGTTCACTCACTATGTAAACAATGAAGGTAACTTTCATTTCAACAGTTTATGTGCGAGTTGGTGTGTTTCTGAACCCTTGGTGTTTGCAGCGTCTCTTTTTTTTAATCAGGACTGATTTGTAGGCTATACCAACCCCCAATTTTCAAGTAATTAATTTCCCATTAATATGGATGCAATGTATGACCCTTTAACAGTGCAACTGTGATTGTACAAGTGCCACCAAATTTTGTACCATTCCAATTACTTCAGTTTTTTCCATCTAAAATTACTAAACTACCAGAGGGTTAATATAAATTTCTCTTAATATAGGTTTCTCTACTAGATAGACAGTTGCCTCTAGAAATGTTAATCTAATGCAGCATTATGTATTTGATTAAAAAACTAAGAGTTGATGTAAAATGTATTGTTGGATCTTTACAAATAGGGGCTTGTGTAAATCAGTTTTCGGCGGGTTTCGTACTCAACGATTCCACATTCAAGTCCAATTCCGTGTGGGCTAAGCTGTTTTACTGCCTCTAGTGGACATTTCTGTTGGAAACTGCAGTGATATGTACCTATTGGTGTGTATTTTGCATCTCTCGAAAGCATTCCCACAGGTACGCTTTCATTATGAGATCAGGTAGGAATATTGAGAACACCTCAACTTTGTCTGAAAAAGCAGCACCTTGGACATCCTGTTAGATAACTCCTTTAGTATCCTATGCAAAAAAAAAAAAAGGAAATCTTACGGTTTCTGAATGACAAGAGGATGAGTAAATGATGACAGGAGTTTTGGTTTCGGGGGAGCAATTCCTTGAAGTCACAAAAGTGACGTGTGTGACATTGTGCTATGTGTTCGTGTGTCACTGTGTTTGTTATTATTCTCCTCCTTGCCCCTTTCTTTCCTGTGCACCTCTGTCCACCCCCACTTTCCCCTGTGTGCGCGAGACTGTTTTGTTTACTTTCGGGAACTGGGAGCTCAGGTGTCGTTCAGCAGGAGGAAGCAGTGTGGTGGAATTCCAGGGAATTTTCTCCCTCTTGTCTCTCTCAACACGGAAGTTTACATCAGCCAAAACCAGTCAGGCTTCTGTTTCTCTATTGCTTGCTCGCTCTCTCTCTCTCTCTCTCTCTCTCTCTCTCTCTCTCTCTCTCTGTCTCAAATTTAGGCCTCAATCTGGCTTTTAGTGATGGCTATATTTTTACACTTTCTATATAGAAGCTATAGGCTAGTTGCCATACTTTTTGGTCCATTTCTCAGGATAATTTTTAGGGTTTATTTTTTAGCTACATGTTGTTACAGTTTGAGTAAAAAAATTAGAAAACATTATAGAAAGTGGTTTAATTTGCCCATTGGAGAAGGAAGTAACCACAGTATGAATGGACAGTGATAGCTATATAAGTTTTAACATCCAAGTTGTTTCTCATGTAATCTGTTGTTGTTCATTCAGTTTAAATTCATACACACTTATCTTATAAATGCTGTAATCAGAGGTGCAGGTGCAAGATTTGTTAAGACTGGAGAAAAGTTGTTAATTGTTTTGGGTCTTTTGAACAGTCAATCTTTGTTGTTTTCAGTGCTAACTAAAAGTATTGATGCTGATAACTTAGCTAAATCTAAATCTTTCAGTAGCGGGACAGTAGCTCGGCTGTTTTCAAAACAGAGTGGTTTTTCCAGTAACAAGCTGAAGTAGCAATGTACCGTGACAGAACGCTACATCACTGTTTTTAATGTCACATTATTTGAACACACAGCTTTGAAGCCAAGCGAAGTGAAGTAAAAAATTAAACTCTTTCAGAATGTTTTGTCTTTCTCATATGTAGCATTGAGAAATTTGGTGTATTTAAGTTATTCAGTTCCTTCAGAGAAGTTAAGAAGTTGCAGTTTTGAAATCTCAGTTTCCCAGCACTGTTTTTTTTTATGTAATTGAATTGTGACAGTCAAAAATAGTATCTATATAGCTACATACTAGGTGCAACAGTTCTCGCTAAAAAATCAAACTCTTGTCCAATGCGGAATATGAACAGTCATTTATTCCGTCATCACCCTGGTGGTGATAACGCGTGTATACAGGTGGGACCAGACTTATCTGTGTTTGAACTAAACTCAAGCCTTTGCCAGTTTAAACATTTAAGAGCCAGAAGTCCCAAGCTCATACGCGCAGTAAGAAGATTTGTGTGCGCTCATCCGAAACGCGCAAATCCGCATTTCAGAACGTGCGCAAATATTAAACTTTCTTGAAGTATTTTGTTTAAATGAACAAATTCACACAAAAATTAGGTCAAAATGCCCATATTTGTAAGTATCCTAGCAGAATGTAGTGCAATTTGTAAATTATGTACGATTTACCAAAAATTGTACAGTGCAAATTCATATGACTGAGGTTGTACGAATTAGCCACCTTGTAAAATACGTACAGATTCCCGTTAGTGAGATCATGTTGACGCATCTCAAACAAATCATATCAAATCCAAAATGCTTTGCAATTAAACATAAAATAAATAAATAAAAAAAAAAAATATATATATATATCCAAGATAGTGGACGAGGTGGAAGAGAAAAGTTGATTACAAATAAATTATTTCTTTGAAAAATGATTCTGTGTAATTAAAACTAACTACACACTATATTTGTGTGTGCTTTGTTTGTTCTTTTACTTGTAGTGGGCTGTTAGCTTAGCAACATGCTAACATTGAAAGATACTGAAATCAATTGCTAGTCGAGTTGTACAGTTCTTAAGTGATATTTTTGTGGCATGCAGACTTGCTATCTATGTTGTGCATTCCAAATTGGTCTTTTGGATGTTGAATGATGTTTGCCCTTGTGAAAATTAACCATGGCTTTACTACAAAGAAAACCAAAAAAAAAAAAGAAATAAGAAAAGAAAATGGAAAAAGAAAATGGTTTTGCTACACTAACCATAGTTTAACCATGATATTTGTAGTAAAACTGTGGTTTTACAAATGGTAATCAATAAGACCAAAAAAAAAAAAAAAGGTTACTACATTTCTATTACAATAAAACCAAGGTTAATTGTCTTAAAAGGAATCAGGTGTGTGTGCGTGCGTGTGTGTGTGTGTGTGTGTGTGTGTGTGTGTGTATAAATATCTGTAAGAAAAGATTTCTTTGCTCCAGTATTTCATAAAAATGACACACACATACACACACATCTTCAGCCATGCTCTTGGACATGCTGACGGCTAAAGAGACAAAATTATTGATGCGATCAGTGACTTTATGATAGACAGGTATTTTGTTGCTGATACATGCAGTGCCTACGGTCATACACAGGCACACAGCCTACAACTAAATTTGATAAATAAATTAAAGATTACATCTCACAACACTAGATACAACTGATGTCACCTTTCTGTAACTTTACCTCAGGACATCTGCACACAGTGTCCGCCTGCATTCTCAATGTGGCTTATATCACCCAAACTACACTCATAGATCACATTCACAGTTATGATGACTTCTTTTTCAGTGATCACATGAGGAATACTCAAACAGACAAAACACACACATCCTTTCTAAGACTGTATAAACAGAGCCTTTTTTACTTATGTCTTTACAGAAGGCTTTAATATGAATATTTGGTTAAACATGCAGCTGACCACACAATAAACACACACACACACACACACACACACACACACACACACACACTCATAGGCATAATGGTATACTGTGACATCGTACAAGCCTTGTATGAAGAGAAATAGTAGAATTAAGAAAAACAGCCAGATTGATTTTGCATATGCCAACACACAGCTAATGTCTATTGAACTTCTGTGTTGTCTTATGCAAAATCAATAATTATTCCCGAAACCTCAGCCACAAATTGTGTGACGTCAGTGTGCATGCATATTGGATTCTGGTGTTTGATTGTATAAATGAAATTGTGTTGTGTAGGAGTGAACAAAGAGAAAGAGAGAGACAGGCAGAGGGTGAGAGGGAGTGATCCTGTATCCGTGATCCTGCTCCTGTGTTTTTCTTCTGGATTGGACGTTGCCTGGACAGACAGGTTAGTGGCACCTTGCCAACAACGACTGCTCCTGCTAGAAAGACATAATTTATTTAAATGTGTCTTAAATATAGTGATAACAGCATTTTTTTTATTGTATTCTGATCAAATAAATTCAGCCTATCACTTTTAAAAATAAAAGTGCTTTAAAGCTTCGTCACAGCGATGCTATAAAGAAACATTTTTATTTCCACAAAGAACCATTCAGTCAAAGGTTCTTTAAAGAACCATCTCTTTCTTACTGTCATGAACTGTGCTATTGTGGCTCCATCCCTTCACCTTTAGAGGGAGCCTTCATTAGACAATGGACTATTACACACACACTATCATGGACATTCCCCATAATCCCTTTCTGTGTCTCCTGTCACCTCTCACCCCTGTCGGCCATATTGGTAGTTTCATTCACAGTATAAAAAGACCGGTTCTTCCTCAGTCACTTCGCAAAGTTTTGTTCAGTTTACTGTCAATTCCGAGTGTTTTTCACGTGTTTGTTTTCCGTTGCCTTTCCCTTCTGTTCCCTGGTTTCCTGTCTCCTCCGCCCGCCTACCGACCCCTTGCCTGCACTAGGATTACTCTATTCGTTTGCTGCCGGCCCCTGACCCTCTCGCTCAGACTTTGACCTCCCTTTGTTCATTCTTCGTTATTCCCGTTTGTTCCTGCCTGACCCTGCCTGTACGTCTACAATTTGTTAATAAAGCTTTTGCATTTGGTTCCGACTGTCTTCGTCCCGTTCGTCACACTTACCCTTTTGTAGTCTGAAGAACCTTCTTTCGCCACAAAGAATCTTTTGTGAAACAGAAAGGTTCTTCAGATGTTATGATCTCATGATGAAAATGTACATGTGGGAACCTTTTCACAAGACGCAAAATACGTACCGCCATGTACATTTTGTGACATAATCGATGTGAAATGTCCACTGAGTGGTGCTAAAAGACTTTGTTTTTTTTCCTGGAACAGATAAACGAAAGCGATTGTGGAGTAAAAACGCAATCGCAAACATGCCGTTTGAGCTTGTTTTTCAATCTCTCATTTTTCAACTCATTCATCTTGAGAATGTTTTTCACAGGATTCCGCATCCAATTATGTGCCGGCTGAGCTATCGAGTAAGCTTGTTATGTCTGGAAAGCGAAACATACGGAGCTGTAATTATAACTGTGAGGTTTTACTACCTCTAGTGTTCATTTCTTTTGGACAGTGCAGTGATATGTACTTTGTCGGTACGTATTTCACGTCTTACGAAAAAGTTCCCACAGGTACGTTATTGTAATGAGGTCAGGTCATCTTTTGACTGTGTGTAATAATGTAACACACACACACACACACACACACACAAACAAACAAGACACATGTAAAGAAAAACTTTGTTATAGCAACTTCTGGAGTTGTGTAATAACAATGTCATAAAACTGTTATGACACGTATATAATGTATTCTTTCTTTTGTGTTCATGCACAAAGCCTTCCAGGCTTTTGTGATGCTTGTGATTTACTTATTTTCCTCTTTGTTTTCTCATGTAATTTGATGCACAGCTGTACATTTAAAAGACCATCATACAGAAGAACATAACCCCTTCTTTTTGTCTGTCTCTGTCTTTCACTTGTGTTCTCCCTTGTTAAGTAATGCAGAGCACTCCTAAACGCGTCTGACAAGACAATACTCGTGTAAGCACAATGAAGGACATCTAAATCTGTACCTCAGGCACCGTCTCTCTCTCTCTCTCTCTCTCTCTCTCTCTCACTCCATCTGTCTCATTCAGCACAATGGCCCTAATGAAAATGAGACGCACTGTCTTGGCTTCAGACATGTGTGTGTGTGTGTGTCTGTGTGTGGAAATGGAGCTCATATTTAGACCTGTATGAATTTTTTCTTTGACACCAGGCTCTTTATGGAGTTACTTGGTGACTCTGAATGTTTTGTTCAGACCACTCAATCAGGCTGTTGTGGACAGAACCAAAGCTTTTATATTCAAACACAACTTTATCCCCTTCTTTTGAATTTCTCGCTTGCTTTTTTTTGTGAATTTAACACAACATACTATTATTTTGAAGAAATTTTTTTATATAGATTTTTCACAGGTCTTTTACCCATATTTTGATATATACTACATTGTTTAACTTATGATGTCCTGGCAGAAAATGATCAGTACCTTATATAATTTTGGTATCCTTTTACCACCATGTTATCTCTTCTTTGATTTTATGGAGCCAACAAGTGTTTTTTTTTTTTTTTCATCGCATTCTGGTTCCATTGACCATTCCCAACATTGACTGTCTAATGAATTTGCACATGATGTGGCCCAGGTACACCAGCCTTAAGGTCATTGCATACAGAGTCAGATATTTTTATCCAAAATATTCGCACATTAAAAATAAATGCAGCCTCATGTTGTGTCCATCATGTTTACACACTGCCTCCGAAACTTTCTCTGACTCAGTGTGCAATGACCTTTAGCTTCTAATATGTGTTGCCAACTAGCTAAAAACAATACGTTTCAAGTTTTAGTTTTAGTAAGCGGATATTTTGGGATATTTAAAGGGGACATCGGATGCTCATTTTCCAAAAGTTGGTATGATTCTTTAGGGTCTTTAATAAAATTCATCAACGGTTGTGTAAAACAACACCCTTTTTACCTTGACAAAAACTGCTCTGTTTCTTTTTAATGCTAATGAGTTTTTTGTGTAATCGGTAGCATGTTACCATCAAAAACAAAACTGATCCACTACATCCCCAGTGTCTCTGATGTTGGGTAAAAACTCTCTCTCTTTTGTTCAAAAACTGTTCAAAATGAGAATAAACTACTCAGATCATAAACTGCAAAATTATTTCATAATATATATATTCATCATATAATGTCCCTCCGCTTATTCCCATGTAAAAAGCACTTCCTGAAAGGACCTTTGAGTAGTGTCCTACTCCTGCAGTGTGCTTTAATGGTACAAATCCACAATTCAGAATTTTAATTAAAAATTCAGAGTAATTGATTTGAGTAAGCAAGCACTCAAAACAGAACAAGCTTGCATCCTCATAGCCACGTGCTGTGGACAACCCTGAACACCCTAGCATCAGTTTTGCACGGGCAAACACTACTCACAGTTTCTTTGGAACTGAATCTAGTTGATAGCACGCTCTCTCTCTCCAGAATGACATGAATATGCCCCTATCTCTCTCCGCACTGACAGTATTCTTCCACACAATGGCCTAAAATTACCCCTAACGTTGACTGAGGGCAAACTAATTGCAGGTGTAATAGTTGGACTGACTCCTCTGAGTGTGTGTGTGTTTGTGTGCTGAAGATTAAAGTCGTACTTGAGGTACACCGCCGTCTGCCATTCAGACCTAATCCTGGAGGCTTAAATTATTACAGTCGACAACAGTAACTTCAGACCACACCCTCAGACGCACGCCAGTTACCCTTTACCTCTTTTATGGATAGGTTAACTCTCTTTGTATGGATGGAAGACTGTTTGCATAGGGCATTTCATTAATGCTCAATTAATTCTCACCATCTCAAGTAGCCTGACCGTTAATGTCGCTTTGTTTACCTTTGTTCTATATCCTTAAACGGCAAGCCTCCTCAAACGGGAAGGAGACAGAGGGCATTTGATACACCGATTTAAAGTAGTTTTCCACGGTACAGTACGTCTTTATGAAAGCTACACCGATTATTCACAATACGGCGATCAGACTCCGCAGTTCGTCAGCTGAGCGGCCCGCTTACCCTTCTTAATATTAATTAAGGCCTTTCTCTTCCAAAGGTCTTCTCTTCTTTCTTCAAGTGAAGTGTTTCAGGCTCAAGTGACGCCTTGGAGTGAGTGTGTGTTTCTGAGCTCGTGCATTTCGTGGTCTTGGCGCAGCGGTGGGCTTTTGGAGCCATTGTCCAGGCTGGCTTTTGTGTGATGGATAAATGACCACTCAATGGAAACAGCCAAGATCAAGTCTAATTCCACTTGGGGTGTTTCAGGAGGTTGGAGTTGTGTTAATTCATTTTTTTGTAGATGTTTGACTGAATTGGTGAATAGCTTTAGATGTTTGGCTTCAGAACAAATGGCTATATTCACAAGTTCATATCCCAAACAACTAGTTTGAAACTGTAGCTTTTAAACACATATTTACTTCTAGAGTATGACTATTCAGACACTATTGACCTTATTTAGCCCCGTTCCTTTGTAGCACAGCGTCTGCTGTCTTCTGTCTTCCGGCTGTATTTTCACAGTGATCTGATGGATTTATGAATGAACTGCTCATTTTAAAATCTTCCTGGTCTACTGCTTAGTCAGCAATGCCATAGAAATATACAGAGCTACCGCACAAAATGGAAGTTCAAAGACAATATTTTAAAGATGGTGATGGGCTTGTTTCTCTGGTGAATAAGGTCAATAGAGTGTGGGCAATAAGCAAAAGAGGTGGGAAAAGAATGAAAAACAAAAAAATGTAGGTAGACAACTATTAGATTACATAGTTTATTTACACTATTTAACAATCAGTTTTATCTGGCAAATAAACAATGAGCTAAACAGATAAATTAATACTTTTACCACCAGTTAAACTGGAGAAAATACATTTATTCAAGAAGATTTATTCAGTTTTATTAAAATTTTCCATTTAAATTTGAAAGATTTCTGTCTTTCCATTGCATTTCGCTGAAATTTTGACGCTTTAAAAGGTTTACCTATATTTAATATATAGTAATTCCTGTGAATCAACGGTTGAAATCAAGTCTTCTAAAGAGTCATGATTGCTTGTTCACACATAATCATTGATCAAAATGCATGGTAACCTCAAATAACCTTCAACACATGAAAAACTAGTGAGGTTTGTTCTCGCGTGTGAAGCTAACGCAAAGAACCAATGTTCTCATAGATCAAGCAATTATGGTTGAGCTTCCTAATCAAATGTGTTAAATGTGACTCTTAGAGGAACACTCCACTTTATTTTTTTGTGAAAATAAAATAATAGGTTAATTTTACAATTCCCCCAGAGTTAAACAGATGAGTTTTACCATTTTTGAATCCATTCAGCTGATCTCCGGGTCTGCTGGTAGCACTTTTAGCATAGCTTAGCATAAATCATTGAATCTGATTAGACCATTAGCATCTCATTCAAAAATGACCAAATATTTTCAATATATGTCCTATTTAAAACTTGACTCTTCTGTAGTTACATTGTTTTCTAAGACAGACAGAAAATGAAAAGTTGAGATTTTCCAGGCTGATATGGATAGGAACTATACTCTTATTCTGGCGTAATAATCCAGGAACTTTCCTGCCGTACCATGGGTGCAACAGGCACAATGATATTACGCAGCACCTGAAAATAGTCCCCAGCTAGGTAACTTATAACGTGTATAGTAAAATAGTAAAATAACTGGGGACTATATTCACGCGCTGCATAATATCATTGCGCCTGCTGCACCCATGGTACGGCAGCAAAGTTCCTGGATTATTACGCCGGAATGAGAATATAGTTCCTACCCATATCAACCTGGAAAAATCACAACTTTTTATTTTCTGTCGGTCTTTGTACACAATGTAACTACAGAAAAGTCAAGTTTTAAATAGGAAAAATATTGAAAATCTTTGGTCATTTTTGAATGAGATGCAAATGGTCTAATCTGATTCAGTGATTTGTGCTAAGCTATGATAAAAGTGCTAACGGCAGACCCGGATATTGGCTGAATGGATTCAAAAATGGTAAAAATCATCTGTTTAACTCTAGGGGAGTTGGAAAATGAGCCTATTTTCAAATGAACTTTCTGAAGAATCAGTGTTTTGGACTGGATTTTCATTGCAGGGAGAGAAAACTCTCAGGTTTCAGTAAAAAATAAATTTGTTTTTTACAAACAACAGCAGTCTTATGACTTTAGAACAACACAAGGGAGAGTAAATAACAACAGATCCCATGGGTCTTGTAAAATAAAAATGAAATAAAATAAAATAAGACCAAGACTGTCACAAGACACACAAAGGCCAATAGCTTTTCACATTTTTTGTCCAAAAATATAGTAGATCATTTAAAGACAATAAAATGTCTTTTGAGTCAGTGTATGGACACCAAAAGCTACTCATTTAAAGCAATGGGTTACTGGTTATGTCACAATATAAAAATAGAGGGTACTTTTGGCACCTGTTTAGTCATGCGTGTTTCTCTTGGACATGTGACAAAATCAGATGCCTTGGATGGAAGCGAAAACAGCTGGACAGGTAGCAAGTTTGACTGATGTATTGGTGCAGTTTATGTAGTGTGCAAAACAATGTGACATTAAAATGTACAGTTTCATGTTTCTTTATACCAAACAGCCATGATCAAATATATTTCCAGTAGAGTTGCAAAACTATTAGTTGTGGTTAATCGATTCAAAATAAAAGTTTGTTTGCATACTATGTGTGTGTGCTGTGTATATTTATTATGTATATATAAATACACACACACGTATATATTAAAGAAAAATATGTTAGATTTATATGTGAAATATTTATATTTGTATATAATGTGTTTGCATACAGATGCATACACACACACATATATATATATATATATATATATATATATATGTGTATGCAAGCATAAACTTTTATTTTGAATCGATTAATTTTATTTTTTAATCGTTTTGCTGCTCTAAATTCTAGTGGGGTGTTACGGGAAGTTGTGTGAGGAATTTGTCATGTTTACTCGTCATCATACGCATTTGACGGCATATGAATAGTTTTGGATTGTTTACTTTAAAATGCTAATACTATCACCGTCAAAAATAAATACAGTGAAACTCTGAGTCAAACATTGCCTTCATCTTCCACAAAAAGATGTCGTTATGTTTGTGTATTTAGGAAACTGTTGTCAAAGACTTTTCTCTTTTCAAATATGTCATTTGTGTACCATGTAATGAGCAGTGAAATTTGCTTGTATTGCTAATATTGACAGCTTTGGCTTAAAGTTGACTAGCTTTCCACAGTTCTAGTGAGTCAGGTACCCTCTTCCGGTTTGTAGTAGCTAGACTTGTAAAGTTCTTAGAAGTTGGGTTATGAAAAACCAAAATGGCTATTCATAGAAGTTGTGTGTGTGTGGCTCGTTGATATAAGTTCCTTGAAAATTTAGGTGGGGGCAAATTTTCTAGTCTGTGTGATGTATCGGTTCCATTTGAATTCAGTCCCGTAAACTGATTTTCACTACTTTTGAAAATGCAGACATGTCATACAGAAAGTAGATGTTCTTTGTGTGCACGTGTGCTTCTGTGAGCCGGTGCAATGCTTTTGCAGAATGTGTTGGAAAGTTGTTAGTGGTATTATGAGTGTGTGTGGTAACATGTTAAGTAATCTGTCACACGCAACAATGTGATCTCATTAGTATTCTTAGAAGTTTGTACACAAAGTGTAGTTCAAATGCTCTTATGTTTTATGATTGGATAAAAACTGATCAGCACAACATTGAAGTATGGAAATCTAAAACATACTTTAATAAGCATAATTAAGCCATTAAATGGCATTAAATGTAATGCATTTAACACATTTACCTTGATGTTTGGCTAAAATAGAGAAAAGTTTTTTTTTTTTTTTTAAGATGTCTCTTCTGCTCACCAAGCATGCATTTATTTGATCCAGTGTACAGCAAATATTTTACCATTTAAAATCACTTTTTTCTATTTGAATATATTTTTAAATGTAATTTATTCCTGTGATCAGAGCAAAATTTTCAGCATCATTACTCCAGTCTTCAGTCACATGATCCTTCAGAAATCTTTCTAATATGCTGATTTGGTGTTCAAGAAATGTTATTAGTATTATCAAAACTGCTTAGTACATTTTTTCAGGATTCTTTGATGAATAGAAAGATCCAAAGATTAGCATTTACCTGGAATAAAAAGCTTTTGTAACATTATGCACTATACCATTCAAAAGCTTAGAGTCAGTATAACTTTTTTTTTAAAGAAATTATAAAAATTATTTAATTTAATGGATGCTTTAAACTGATCAAAAGTGATGATAAAGACATTTATAAGGTTACAAATGATTTCTGTTTCAGATAAATGCTGTTCTTCTGAACTTTCTATTCATCAGAAAATCCTGAATAAATTCTAATCAGCTGTTTTCAACATGTGTTTTTCAAATGTTTTTGAGCAACAAATAAATATATTAGTATGATTTCTGAAGGATCGTGTGACTGGAGTAACAATGCCCAAAATTCAGCATTGAAATCACAGGAATAAATCACATTTTAAAATGTATTCAAACAGAAAGCAGTTATTTTAAATAGTGAAAATATTTCAGAATTGTCCTGTTTTTGCTGTACTTTGGATCAAAAGAAAGCAGGCTTGGTGCGCAGAAGAGACTTCTTTAAAAAACATTTAAAACCTTTTGACTGGTAGTGTACATAATTATAAATCATTCTTAAAATATATATTTAATATATATTTCAATTTAAATGGTCACAAATTCAATAATTTAAATAAAATGAATCAAATTAAGTGTATAAAAAAAATCTTTAAACACCAATCAGTTTGTAATCTGATATTGTATATTAACGTTTAATAAGACAAAATGCATGTTTATAAAACTAGCCAAATTTTATTTGCACATTTTAGAATAATTTAATAATGACAACTAATAACCAAAGTAAATATGGTTTTATAAGCAATTACATAGTGATCAAAAATCAAATCAAATCAGCAGTCACCTGTTAGGAAAATGCAATAAATCTCAAACACTGATTGTGCAAACCAGCCATGTTGCATGATCTTTTATTGAAACATCAATGCATCAAGAGACCGAACACATGCAGAGATGAAGCGAAAGAACGAGGGACTGAGAAAGTGAGTGAGGGGAATGGAAATACACCTGTTCATCTATTCATTTCAGTCCTTTAGTCATGGTACCGGTTGCCAAGATACACAGATCACTTTATATTAAATTTCTCCAACTGAGCTGACACTTGACAGTAAATTATCGTGAAAGGCTTGTTAATTGGATGCGTGTATACGTGCGCGCATGTCTGTCAGAAGCATTTCAACTCGGGCTACATTCATAAAGAGAAAAAAAAGTCTCTCCAAACTTTGCAAGTCAATCAGCCCAAATAATTTTCAACATTAATTCCCAAAATCACCATAAAATGAATTCATTTGATTAATTATCCCTGTGTTACAGTCCATGGCATTTTTTTCACTTCAAAATAACTCTCAGGCAATCTCCTGAACTTCTATCCAGTGATTAATGTCTGTGATGAAGAGGCTGTTCAACTTTAAAAGCTTCCTGCTTGTTGAAAGCGAACTATTTTCCTCAGACGAAAAAACAACAGGGTTTGCTAATGATTGCAGCTTGTTTTCAGACCAACTGTGCACTTGAGGGAAGGTTTGGATTTAAAATACCATTAGAAAATCATTATTTTGTGCGAAAACCTCCCAGTTCTTGGCAAATTCCAGGCGTGCTTTCACGTGTCGTTGTTCGAGGCGGCTGTACGTGTCATTAACGACTCTTTGCCTCATTAAAATGTTTTTGTAACCGCTATCTTTCCGCAGCAGTTCTTCCTCGGCAGACAGTTTACCATAAACACAATAAACAAGGGGGGAGTTTACGTAATTGAGCCTCTCTCGGAGTCGTTTTTGCAGAGGGCAGGGTTTCTGGTTCTAGTATTGGTCTGGTCTGAGGCAGCGTTGAAACCTGTTGAGCTGGACTCTGTCGACGCGTCTGCACTGTTGCTTTAGCGGGCCCTCGGGACCTCCGGCGGACAATGAAGACCCTTGGGGAGGGGAGAGGAGAGGAGGGCCGAGGGGTTTGGAGGTGTTTGATATTCATGAGCTCAGATGAGCGCATGGTGCCCTGCCTGTCTCAGTGTAAACACTATTAGCATGTCTTGATCAATTAACCTCCCTCCTATTTAGAACATAATAGCAACATTTTAGATGTTTCTACTGGATATAAACACTGTATCTATCTGTAAAAATTCTACTCGGCTGTTTCTGTACATAATAATAAATGTTTTTTTTTTGAGCAGCAAATCAGAATATTAGAATGATTTCTGAAGGATCATCTGACTAGAGTAATAATGCTAAAAAATCACAGGAATAAATTAATTTTAAAATATATTAAAATAGACAACAGTTGTTTTAAATAGTAAAAAAAAAATCAACATTTTACTGTACTTTGGATCAAATAAATGCAGGCTTGGTAAGCAAAATAGACTTAAAAATCTACTGTTCAAAAACTTTTGACAGGTAGTGTAATTGTATTGTAATAAATTAATTAATACACACAAGCTTCAACAAAAAACTTCAACAAGGCTGTGGCCTACAATAATTGACCATGTTTTTACTTTGCTTAATGCAGTGCTAAAATCATTGCCTTGACCTTGAGTGTTTTGTTGCTTTAAGATTTGTAATATTGCATATAAAAAAAGAATCATATTATTTTTATTGTATTATATGAATTATATAAATGTTAATGTTGTATGTTATATATTATATTTTCTTAATAATGCACTTTATTGAAATGAATAAATGGCAAATGTGGGACTGTTTGTTAGGATAGGACAATTTAGCTGAGATACAACTATTTAAAAAAAATCTGGACACTAATGGTGCAAAATAATCAAAATATTGAGAAAACCACCTTTAAAGTTGTCCAAAGGAAATTTTTAGCAAAGCATGTTACTAATCAAAAATTAAGATATATTTATCATAGGAAATTTACAAAATATCTTCATGGAACATCACCTTTACTTAATATCCTTATGATTTTTGGCATAAAAGAAAAATCAATAATTTTGACCCATACAGTGTATTTTTGGCAAATGGTACAAATATACCAGTGCTTAAGACTGGTTTTGTGGTTTAGGGTCACATATTTTAAAATATTTTTCAAAAAATACTTTTATTATATAGGCCTATTATTATGACGCAACCACCTAAAGTAGAATTAATAAGCCTCAGGCTGAAGGAAATGTAAATTTAATTAATTATTGCAAGTTTGCGTCACACTGATTGGGTCAAAATTATAATTTTTTTTTTAATGCCAAAAATCATAAGGATATTAAGTGAAGATGATGTTTCATGAAGATATTTAGTAAATTTCCTACGATGAATACATCAAAACTTAATTTTTGATTAGTAATATGCAAAAATTTAATTTGGACAACTTTAAAGGCGATTTTCTCAATATTTTGATAATTTTGCACCATTAGATTCCAGATTTTCAAATAATTGTATCTCGGCCAAATATTGAATTAATTTGAATTTGAATTAATACATTTAAAAGGCTTTTATATTTGCCAAAAATAAAGTCTGACTTTTATTATATTAAAAACATTCAAGCAATCCCAGTCCAGATGAAAAAAAGTACTTTCAAAAAAAGTAACTAAGTAATCCAATTAGTTACTTTTGTTTTTTAGGGAATAACTCAATATTGTAGTGCTTTTAAAAGTAACTTTCCCCAACACTGTTTCTTTTTGTATTTTATTTACAATTAAATTCATTTTATTTTCATGTCCAAGTTAGCATGGAATCCTCCCGGTGAAGATATTCCCATGCCATTGTCCCGCTTTCATCCATCACTCTTTCTTTTCCCATTTTCCTTCTCTCCGCCCCTCTTTTATCTCTTTATCTCAATATCACACATTAGTTTATCACCAGCTCGTCTGTGGCAGCAGAGATAGGTGATTATAGCTCATCATTACAGCCCTGGATGTGTATGTGCGCTCAGGTTCTCAGGAGAACCAGAGGGTGGTCCCAGTTCCCAGCACTCTCGGGGGTCTCTCCTGAGACCAATACAAGCTCGATTAGAGCATTATGCAGCATCATAGTGCTAATCACAACCAGTCAGAGCAGGAGACAGTGTGTGTGTGTGTAGAGGCGGGTCAGTGGGATGTTAACTGGGCTGTTAAGGGAGTGTATTGTGTGTGGTGGTTGTATAGTGCCGCCTCAATGTTTCTCTTTGACCTCTCCACCCCGTCTTTCAGAAGCGCAACATTAAATTAACACGCTAATAACTCTCATTACAGCATAAGCGTCTGAGTGTAAACGTACGCTAGCTAGCATGCTAAAACGTTATGCTCCAATCTATTCAAAACATCAGATTAAAGTAAAACAGATAGTTTCCCTCCAAAAAATTAGGTGTGACTGAAGTATGTTTTGGCCCTTTGTGAATGTTAGTACAGGTTTCTTTAACTTTCAGCATAAAATTCATACCCAAAGTCGAGCATAAAATCACTCAGGCTAGTTTTGTAGCACTGAGGTGAATGATATCCTTGTGTAAAAAGTTATAATGTGCTTCAGTCACCCTACATTGACCTGCGACGTTGCTAGCGTTTATTCAGCGCACTCTCATTTGAATGCTAAATACAGCATTGACAACAAACTTGAAGCATGTGAAATCAGTCTGAGATTGATTCCCATCCCCTTTCCGTCGCTCGTTTCCTGTTCTCCTCTTCATTCAACCGTCCGTTTGATTGCTGTTATAGGCATCGGTTTGTCCCTGGAGAGTGCTGTCTTTTAAACTGGTGTAATGGGGTCAGGCTAATATCAAACGAATGACAGCTTCTCTCTTTTCATTGCTAAAAAGGCTAAACTGGTGCATATGTGTCTAGCGTTCCTATGGCTGCCAGCTGAGACCCCTGTGGGACGACGGGGCCTTCCTTTCCATCTGTTCTGGTGGGCGTAACCCCCCCACCCGATTACCCCATCCAATTTGTTCTGGGTTGCGTTTACAGCCGAAAACCTGCCTAGCGGTTTGCTTCTAATTATGACCTTAAAGACCTAATAACCAGTGTGTTTATAGCTTTGTGGGAGTGTGTGTGTTTCCATTTCACTCATTGCTTTAGCTCACGTTCTGATTAGTCATTTTACAGCGTGACGATGTGTGTGTGTGTGTGTGTGTGTACGGCAAATTTAGAAAATTAGATCTCTAATTAGGAACCATGTGTGTGGCTTTCTAGAGTGTGTGCAGCCTGTAAGTGCTACCGTCCAGGATATTAGCATTAAGAGACACCTGTTGAATTGTGGGAATTTTTAAAGTCATTTATAGGTATGTGGAAATGAAAAGTACACTGAGAACAAATTCAACCTGATCTGACATGAACAAATGAACAAAGAAATACATATTTTAAACTGTAAATTTTTAGTGAATGTTTTAAACACTAATTCTTCATAAAAAAATTAAGCAAAAACAAAAAATACACTACCAGTCAAAAGTTTTTGAACAGTAAGAGATTTTTGTTTTGTTCTGCTCACCAAGTCTGCATTTTTTTATCCAAAATACAGCAATAGCAATAATAATGTGAAATATTTTTACTATTTAAAATAACTGCTGTCTGTTTGAATATATTTTAAAATGTAATTTATTCTAGTGATCAAATCTACATTTTCAGTATCATTACTTCAGTCCTCAGGGATCCTTCAGAAATCATTCTAATATACTGATTTGCTGTTCAAGAATGTATTATTATTATTATTATTATCATTATCAATATTTAAAACAGATTCTTTGATGAATAGAAAGATGACAAATCAGCATTTATTTGAAATAAAAAGCTTTTGTAACATTATACTTTATACGACTCAAAAGTTATATAATATAACAGATTAATTTTTATGAATTTATGCATTTAAACTTTTATTTAGCAAGGGTGCTTTAAATGGATCAAAAATGATGTTAAAGGCATATCATGTTACAAAAGATTTCTCTTTCAGATAAATGTTGTTCTTCTGAACTTCTTCTGGGAAAAAAAAAGGATTCTACTCGGCTGTTTTCAACATAATAATTAAAAAAAACCCAAAACAATAAATGCTAAAATTTCAGCTTTGAAATTACAGGAATAAATTACATTTTAAAATATATTCAAATAGAAAACAGTTATTTTAAATAGTAAAAAATATTTCGAAATTGTACTGTCTTTGCTGTACTTTGGATTAAATAAATGCAGGCTTGGTAAGCAGAAGAGATGTCTTTTAAAAAAAACAGTAAAAATCTTACTGTTCCAAAACTTTTGACTGGTAGTGTACACAGTATATTTTCTGTTATGTAAAAAACTATATCAAATCGGTTGTAAAAAATAAAATATAATACAAATAAATGTAGTGTATTTATAGTGTATTTAAAATAATACATTTTTAATGCATATTTTAAACATCAATAAACAAAATTTAAACAAATGATATTGAATGAATACTTTGTACAGTAAATCTTTTTAACAATATAACGTTTAATATTTTAAACCCCGAACACTTTAAACATTTTTTAATAATAAATCCTTAACCCTTTTTTAAACATAGACATGAAAATGCACTATCCAAACTGAAATTTTTATAATTCATGAATGAAAACATTTTGTAACATGAATTTGGTGTACATTTTCCATGGTAATGCAATGTCTGATTTTAAAATGGTTTCAAAGGATGAATTTTGAGATTAAGTTTTCTACTAATATATAATTTCTTAAGATTTCTGAAGCGTGATGGGGGAAAAAGGCAACGAAGAAAGTCTTATTGTGATAAAGGTTAGAACTGCTGTTATGATTTTTTTTTTTTTTTTTTTTTTTTTTTAAATGAATCTATTACTTTTCCTACATAATTTGTAACACAAAACACTGGTCAAATATGTATTTAGGAGTCCAATGATATATAGTTTGTGATGATTAGAGTAAAGGGATAAAGGGACAGTTCACCCAAAAATAAAATTATGCCATGATTTAATCACCCTCAAGCAACCGTAAGTGTCTATGACTTTCTTCTATCAGACGAACACAATCAGAGTTATATTAAAAAAAGCCCTGGCTCTTCTGACCTTTATAATGGCAGCAAATGGCTGTTGAGATTTTGAAGCAAAATCGAGTGCATCCATCCATCATAAAAAGTGCTCCACATGGCTCCAGAGGGTTAATAAAGGCCTTTTGATGTGAATCGATGCCTTTGTGTAAGCAAAATAGGTAACACTTTATTTTGATGGTCCCTTTTGAACATTCTATTGACAATAAGTAACGTTGCACATACATGTCGACTAACTCTCATTAGAGTATTAGTAGACTGTCTGCTTAATATCTGCTAACTCTTTATTGTGACATTCTCCCAATGGACATTCTACTGAATATAAGTATCTTATCTCAAGTACATGTCAACTTAATCTAACCCTACCAGTCTACTAATACTCTACTGACACTTTAGAGAGAGTTAGTAGATATGTAGGTGCAACGTTACTTATAGTCAGCAAAATGTGTTAAAGGAGCCATCAAAATAAAGTGAAACTGAAAAATATCCATATTTAAAACTTTATAAACTGTAATCTCTAGCTTCCGTTAACTGTCGTACACATAAAAAAACACCCGCAGACAAAATTAACATTAGTCTAAAGCTAAATGCACTCAGAATGTTTCATGTATGTGCTGTACACAAAGATATTAATTAGTTTGCTGTTTGTAACCCGCATGTCAATCAAAATGGCAGCTTTAGTGCACCAGCAGCCCTTTACATTCAACACAGTTGACTTAGTATGTTGACACTGAAGTTTGCGTGTACCATAATTTTAGCTATGGTAATAAATCTTGATTTAACAAGACCACAGAGGTGTCATGACCTGTGTGAGGCCTGGATCTGTCTCCTTCCATGCGTCTGTGTGTCCTCACAGCAGGATTAGATAAATTACCCCGCCTCGTCTCACCCATGCTAATAGCCCTAATGAGGCAGATACATGCTGGATGAATAGAGTCTGCCTGGAGGGGGCCATGTACCCCTTTCAAATGAGGGAGGGGGGTCTGGGTTTTTGTGTGTGTTTGTGTGTTTTTCTCCTGGGTGTAGTTGTATATGGGTATTGTTTGTGAAGCCCATAGGCTTTTGAACTTTGGAAATCAAAGGTGGTCCATGTGAGGAGCAAAAACTAGAAGTTTTTTCAAAGGGAAGGTATTTAACCGTTTCTCCCTGAGGTACTCTTCATCCCCTAGGCCAAACTTTACTACATTCTTTCTCTTTCTCTTCTTTTTGTCGGATAGATCTAACAGTCACTGATATGTGACTTCAAGACCTTCATGATTCTGAAGAATAATTGCATAATTCATTTAATTTCAGCACTGGCAAATTATGATACCAGTCAAAAATTTTTGAACAGTTAATTTTTTTAAAGTCTCCTCTGCTCATCAAGCCTGCATTTATTTGATCCAAGAACAGCAAAGACAAGTACAATTTTGAAATATTTTTACTATTTTAAATGACTTTTTTTCTGTTTGAATATATTTTTTTAAATGTAATTTATTCCTGTGATTTCAAAGCTGATTTTTTTACATCATTACTTCACTCACATGATTAGTCCAAAATCATTCTAATATTCTCATTTGCTGTATGTATGTAGTATGTTGAAAACAGCTGAGAAGTTTATTATTATTTTTTTTTTTTCAGGTTTCTTTGATGAATAGAAAGTTCAGAAGAACAGCATTTAGCTTAAATGGAAATCTTTTGTAACATTATCATCACTTTTAATCAATTTAAAGCATCCTTGCTAAATAAAAGCATTAATTTCTATAAAAAATATTTCACAATATTACTGCTTTTGCTGTATTTTGGATCAAATAAATGCAGGCTTGATGAACAGAAGAGACATTAAGCTTGTTACTGTTCAAAAACTTTTGACTGGTAGTGTACTTTTGTTGCAATATTGTCTTAATTTTATTCAAATTTAAAATGTTATTGAATATGACTTAACCAACCTGAGAAGCTGTACATTTTCACTTTTTTTTTGTATAACATTTATTTAGAAATGTTCTAAATTAATAAATAATAAATAATAATAATAATTAATTACCCATTTAACATTGTCACATGATATTAATATTTAAATATATGTACATTTTATGAATGAATACCAATTTATTACCTAACCTAATGTAATAGTTTATCCAGTTATATTAAATATTATTTTTGACTACTGTTTAAAAGTTTGGATCAGTAACATTTTATTTATTTATTTGTCTCTTATACTCATCAAAGCTGCATTTATTTGATCAAAAATACAATAAAACAGACATTTTGTGTAATATTATTACAAATTCAAATAATGTTTATATATATATCACTACTTTTACAATCTAATTTATTCCTGTGATGCAAAGATGAATTTTCACCATTATTACTCCAGTCTACAGTGTCACATGATCTTCAGAAACTTCTGATTTATTTATTTTTTATTAAAAACAGAAATATTTTGTAAGAATAAACACTGCTCAAAAGTTTTGGGTCAGTTAAATAAATAGTTTATTCAGCAAGAATATGTTAAACTGATAAAATTGATAATAGAAAACCTTTATTTTAACTATATTCACAAGATTACTGTTCTTACAGTATTTTTTGAGCAAACAAATGTGGCCTTGATGAGTATAAAAGACTTCTTAAAACAACAACAACAACAACAACAAGAACAACAAAACAAATCTTGTTGATCCCAAACTTTTGAACAGTAGTGTAAATGTTGCCACATTCCACACATTTTCTTAGATTACCTCACAACACATTTTTTACAGTGCAGTTAAGCAATGTGTAATTTCCACATAATGATCATAAATGCATACCATTAACTGCCTTATTGGACAGCATGCTAAAGGATCTGTAGAGTTCAAAGGTTAATTTGTCATTGTGTGAAATCATCTGTGTGTGCATCATCTTGGGAGCATTATACACAGACTCCAAATATGTGTCTTGACCTACAAAATATGTGAAAAATGTGGCCATCTATACAGTGTAGAGTGCACCTTTGTTCTATGCATCATGAATAAACAGCTGTCAAAAAAAAAGAAAAAAAGTGACTGTGTGTGTGTGTGTGCGCGAGTGCAGAACAGGCCCATTTTGGTTGGTGTTAGTGTATAAAGAGCAGGTATATGGTTTGACAGAAACCCCAACAAAGGGGTTCAGTTTACACACTTCACAACATAAACTCTCACACACTTCTGTTAGGTTTGAGACCCTCTCTGGAAGCCTTTAGATATCTAAACCGCATGCACACCCTCATTCAGCACCTACAATTGACGGTTCACCCCAGAACATCACATATTAAACCATGCTATCGAGTATACAACCGGCGGCTCACAAACCCTCACTTTCACACAGTTAGGTGTCAAACCCAGAATGCTTAGGTGCACTGTTCACCCTGCTTAGCTAAAAAACATCAAAATAAAGTGGAAGAATATGCAAATCAAAATGGGTTACTTATGCAAAAACATGGACTGTAACATTTCTACAAAGGTATTAAGCATGCAAGATACACAAGATAAATAAAAAATAAAAAAATTTATGTAAATATAATATTTAAACTATAACACAGGATTATCCTTAATTACCTAATCAAGTTATTTTATCAATAAAGAATTTCATTAGAAATTTTCATTAGCGGCAGGTGTTTTCCATAGTACTCTAAATAGATCTTGATATTAATCAAATGTCAATGTTTGTCTTGTCTTTTGTTGACAGTACACTGACAGACTATCATTGACACGTCTAATGTCCTCGAATGTAAATACTACTAATAATGAAGTAAAAAATATTGTTAAATTGTTGTCATTAGTTATTATTAGTTTTAGGGGTAGAGGCAGGAAATGAAATACATACATGAATGAACAAATAAATATACTATTATATATTTTATTTATTTCCCCTGTAGTCTTTAACCCCACAGACGAAACTTCATCCTTGCAAACAATGAACAAAACTGTTCAAGTTAAGAACAGATGACCCCAACTATGTCAAATGGCCTGACACAAAAACAGTTAGTGAGTAATTCAGTTAGCTTTTTAAAAATAAGCAATAATTGTATGGAATTTTCTTCATTTAGAAAACTGATTAAATACATTTTTGTGCGTCTGCAGTCTACAGGCTGTTCTATCTGTATACAATACTGTCTGTCTCTATGCTATAGCTTTACTTCTGTTTCTATATCCTGAAGCAAATGTCTGGGCGGCGGATAGATAAACTCATCTATGCTTGGCTATTAAAAAGCTGTAACACGTTGGAATTACTAGACTGTAATTGATCGGCAGGTGTGATAGAGTCAGAGAAATTCCCCCCTTCATTTTTTGAAGGGGTTGGTGTTATGCAAACTTCTGGCACCACAACTCGATTTTCCAGTTTGCAATGTTTCCTCTCTCATTCCTCTCAGTCACTCATCGGCTTTTAAGGCAGTTGAGCTCTTGAAAACAGTTGAAACAAATCATTATGCTGTTAGCAGGTTGTGTGCGTTACTATGAGGAGAATTTGTTGCCGTCTAAATCGCTTTTTTGTGTGCACTGTATGTGTATGACTGTACTGTTGTGCCTTACTTGACTGCTACTACCACAATACATTCAAAATTATTTAAAGGGAAAGTTCACCTTTCTCTTCTTTTTGTCAGATAGATCCAACACTCACTGATATTTGACTTCAAGACCTTCACGTAGAGGGTATAAATCACATTTGTTGACCATCAGTAGAAATCGCGCTCCAGGGGCAGGAGGTATAGTGATCATCATCGGTAGGCATAGCATTCCCCCTTGGTTGACATTGCATTCTGGGGGTAGAAATCGCGTTCCAGGGGCAGGTAGGCATGGTGTTCCGCATCGGTAGGCATAGCGCTTCCTCCTGGTAGGTATAGCGTTCTAGAGAGTAGAAATCACATTCGGTGCCCCGGGTAGGAATCGTGTACCAGGGACTGGGGGTATAGTGATCCCCTTTTGGTAGGCATAGCACACTGAGGGTAGAAATTTTGTTCGGTTACCCTCGGCAGAAATTTGATTCCAGGGGCAGGGAGAATAGCGATATGCCTTGTCGACATAGCATTCTGGCGGTAGAAATCATGTTCCAGGGGTGGGAAGGTAAAGCGTTCCCCCATCGGTAGGTATATCATCGCACTCAGTGACGCTCTGTAGAAATCGTGTTCCAGGGGCAGGGAGTATAGCGATCCCCCTCGTTAGACAATATTCTGGGAAGCGTAAAAATTGTGTTCGGTGATACTTGGTAGAAATTTCATTCCAGGGACAGGGAGAATAGTGATATGCCTTGTCGACATAGCATTCTGGCGGTAGAAATCGTGTTCCGGGGCAGGGAGTATAGCGATCCCCCTCGGTAGACAATGTTCTGGGAAGCGTAGAAATTGCGTTCGGTGATACTTGGTAGAAATTGCATTCCGGAGGCAGGGGGTATAGGATTCCCCCATTCTGGGGGGTAGAAATTGCGTTCCAGGGGCAGGAGGTATAGTGATCCCCCGCGGTCGACATAGTATTCCAGCAGTCAAAAACGTGTTCCAGGGGTGGGGGGTATAGCGATCACCCTCTATAGGAATGACGTTCCAAGGGGTAGAAATCGCAAAAGCTTTCTCTCAGTAGGCATAGCGCTCTAGAGGGTAGAAAACATGTTCAGTTACCCTCTACATAAAACACATTTCAGGCGCAGGGGGTATAGTGCTCCCCCTCTGTAGGCATAGCATTCTGGTAGGTAGAAATCACATTGTGTTCCAGGATTGGGGAGGTAAAGTGTTCCCCCATCAGTAGGCATAGCATTCCAGGGGGTAGTAATCGTGGAGGTGATGCTTGGTAGAAATCGCGTTTTAGGGGCAGGGAGCAGGGGCATCCATAGGCATAGCTCACTAGAGGGTAGAAATCACGTTCAGTTACCTTCGGCAGAAATCGCATTTCAGGGGCAGGTGTTATAGTGTACCCCCTTGGTCGACATAGCATTACAGCATTAGAAATCTTCATTTGGTAGGCATAACATTTAATGAGTGGGTTAATAAGCATTTTATTTACTTAAATTAAAATACATTTTATTTTTTGAATTTTATTTATGTACATGATTACCATGCTTACGTGTAAAACTTGGAATATATGCTTGGAATAACTTTTAAGGTGCTTATTTATCCTTTTTCAGCTTCACAAACGCTGGACACCTTGCTTTCATCGAATGGAAAATATCAGGGTGAACATTCCTCAGAATTTCTCCTCTTGTTTTATGGAAGAAAGTCACACAGGTGTGAAACAACACAAGGGTGAGTAACAGAATTATTATTATTTTTTTTTTTGTGGGATACATTCATTGAAATCGTGTCTTCTACTCTTTCAACTCCAAACTTGTTCAAAATTGAGCACATTGGCAATATAATATGTATTTAATTGAGAACACATTCCTACTGTTTCCTCCATCATTTGACCCAGACGCATTTCCTTTTGCCTACTGAGGTATTTTACTAAATTTCTAGTCAGATTGCTTTTAGTGTGATGGGTGTGGAGCTTTCTGTGATAATATTACTTTCCACCCAAATGGACTGAGCTTGGGAAAAAAAGATTCATCTGATAAAACTAATGAGGGACATTTTAATGCTCAAAACGTGTGTATTGAGTTGCTGTAATGTGGCTAATCTAAACATGACATCCGTCCATTAAACTATTGTGTGCAACGTGTATGTGTGTGTACACAGAAGTTCGGACCTTTCTAAGAAATGTGGCACTATTCCTCACATTTGTTAGCCCATTATCAAACAAGCTTCTGGAATGAGAGAGTCAGGGCTTCCTGGTGCCTTCCTGTGTTGTAATGATCCAGCTAGCCGTCCAAACAATACTTAGCGCAGTTGGCGTACTACCTTATGTAGTCATCACTCTGGCCCTTCCTGTTCAAGAATGACTCAAGGCTTACTTTATGACAGTTGGCACATGATTGTGGCAAATGACATATAAGGAAGGGATAATGTTTCAGTTTGCTTTCCATCATGCAATAAAAAGCAGCAGGTGTGATATGAAAATACAGGTGTATTTATTTATTTATTTATTTTTTAAACTTAACAATTGAACTGCTGGAAAAACAAAACAAAAAAAAAACCCTGAAATGTTAAAAATAAGTTTAATATTCAGTTTTTTTCCCTAGTGTATTTGACATTTTTCCTCATCAAAAAATCTTCTTTTGAGTCATCCTGAAATGTCTCCAAATAAAATTGTATTTATTTTATTTAGCTATAATTATCAGTTATAATAAATTATACAATAAGTATAATTTTTATTTTATTTTATTTTATAAAAAAAAGTTAAAGGTAAAGGTTATTTTATAAAAATAAATTAAGATTAAATATAAGTTAAATATTTAGTTTTTTTCCCAATATATTTGCCATTTTTCCTCATCAAAGTGATGATTTTTGAAATGTCTTAATATAGATTTTTTTTTATTATTTGTTTTTATATTTGAATATATTACAAGTATTACAAGGACATCAAAATACCCTTTTACTTAAGAAAAATATTGATCCGTTTAGCTAGTTATAAAATAAAATAAAAGTATAATTTATTATTAGAATTTATTATTCATTTATAATAACAGATGTTATAATATGTTTGCTTGGTACTCCCAACATCAGTGAAACTGGATGAAAGTTTGACGATTTACATTTATACAATAAGAATCTATATTTAGGAATCAATAATACAGTCACAAATGCATACAACCCCACTTACAAATCTACGTAGAATGTTTACATTTAGGACATTTTGGTTTGAAGGAATTGCTATTGATGTTCTCAACTATTTTATCAATTTGTCTAATTATCTGAAGGGTAATTGTGATGTCATAATGACTGATGATTATTTTATTGGTTGAAGGCGTGCTACTGTTGCCCTGTTTCCCATTAGTATAGGTCTTTATGAAGTTAGCAAGCCAGAGAACATGTTTATCAACCACACACATCTTAATGATCTTCAGAGAGTGTAGGGCACTTATGTAATTACCCTAATGAAATATAATTTACCCCAGAGTAGTCTTTGGATAGTTAGTAACTAACTTACTCAATCTCGACTGGCTCCACCAAATGGGGACACGCAAGTACACATATAAATATGGCTCCTTTTAACTCAAAATGCGTGTGTGTGTGTGTGTACCAGCATGTCTTTTTCCCTTAAGAATGCAAAGCTAAAGCCCTGTGGTGATTTTCTCACACACACTTGTTTACACTCTAAACACTAGCAGTGCTTGGACGATGGGAAAATACACTCTCAGCACAACCCTCATGAAGTGTGTTTGTGTGTGTGCATTAATGTACTAACTGCACCTTAAGCTGTATGTGAGAGAGAGAAAAAAGACAGGTGATGTTCAACTCAAATGTACTTTCCACTCATGGGCTGTTTGCTATTTTAGTGCTGCTGCTAGGTTAGGTTAACGCACACACAAATGTTCCCAGACTGTTACAACATTGAGTTATTTGTTTATTTGTTTGTTAGTTTTAGCGTAAGTGGTAGTAAAACGCTATGTGAGTGAATTCCAACCAGCTAACAGCAAATAGCTGTGGTAAAAAACTGCATTAGAAGTATTTCCTACCACTGGGTTGGGCGTGTGAAATTTGCAGCGCCTGGCCGCAGCCAATCACCTCTTATCTGATCATTGATTATCATAAACATCCATGTCAGATTAAAAAGATTGTAACATTAGTCAACCACATTACGGTGATAATCAAACGATGTAGTGAATGCTGTTGGCCTACTTTTGCTAGCTAACATGCTAACAGTGTAACTGGTATTACTAACACACATAACTACCTCAAAACTGTGTGTGTGTGCGTGTATGCCACGCTCTGCTGCCATTTCATAGTGAAGTATTGTGAAAGTGCTGTCAGAATGACACTCGGTCCCGCCGCTTCAACACGTACGCACCACCCGAGGCAAGCCAGTTCTGGAGTGCGTTGGTGCACTTTGTGTGTTCCCAGAAGTCTCGCTCTAGGCTGTGACCTTTTCACTTTTTTTACTCTGACGCTAATACCGTTGTGTTCTGCTAATGTCTGTGTGGCTGGAAGTCTATTTGTTTACTTTATCACCTGTCATGTTTTATTATATGCTATGAACTCATGCGTGATTGACTCTGTGTTGGACTTACTAGGACGAAATGAGTGAATTAGGGTCAGAATGCAATTTAAAGGTGATTTGAGGTGATACAGTAGAACTGTTCGCAGTGAGAGACGCTGGGGGATTTTGTGTGCGCGTAGGTGAGCATGTAGGCCCCTTAAGGTGTTAAGGGCCTCTTACTAATGACGCTGTCCATTTTCACATGTTTGCTGAAAGTAGCTGACCACCTTTTCCTGTGACTTTAACTGTAAAACACTATCACGCATTTACATCTAAATGCAGTGGCGTACCGTGAGGTTTCAGTCAGGGCCTTCAGTAAGCAACTGTAATCTACATACACACATCTCACTCATCTCTGTTACAGCCATATGCATATAATGCGCATATTATGACACACACAGGCTCTCAACAATGACAGCTGATAAACAATTAATCTGCCAATACAAGGGTCACACACAGGGATAGAATTTGCGTTCGGTGAGCCTTGATATAAATCATGTTCCAGGGGTGGGGAATAGCAACCTCCCTCTGTAGACATAGTTTTCAGGTGGGTAGAAATCACATTAGTTACCCATGGCATTAGAAATCGCGTTCCAGGGGTGGGAGGGTATAGTGTTCCCCCTCAGTAGGCATAATGTTCTGGGGGTAGAAATCACGTTTGGTGACCCTTGGTAGAAATCGTGTTTCAGGGGACGGGTATAGCGATCCATCTTGATAGACGGGGGGTAGAAGCCACGTTCAGTGACCCACAGGAGAAAACGTGCTCCAGTGGTGGGTATAGCAATCCCTGTCGGGGTCTAGCGATCCCCTATTGAGAGACACAGTGTTCTGGAGGGTAGAAATCTTGTTCGGTGACCCTGGGTAGAAATTCACGTTCCAGGGGTGAGTATTGCGATTCCCCCTTGATAGACACAGCATTCCGGAGGGGTAGAAATCGCGTTCGGTGACCCTCTGTGAAAATTGCGTTTCAGTGGTGAGATATTGCGATCCCCCTTGATAGACACAGCATTCCGAAGGGGTAGATATTGCCTTCGGTAACCCTCTGTAGAAATCACGCTTCAGTGGTGGGGTATACTGATCCCTCTTGATCAGTGTTGGGGAAAGTTACCTTTAAAAGTAATGCATTACAATATTGCGTTACTCCCTAAAAAAGTAACTAATTATGTTACTTGGTTACTTTTTATTGAAAGTAATGTGTTACATTACTTTTGACATTGACATTACATTACTTGTTTCCAACCAAAATATCTAAAAATGCTTAAATCAAGAAGGATTTTCTAAACAAGTAAAAATTATTGTCTTGTTTTTTCCCCAAAAACACGTCAAAATAAAGTGTGTTTCTGCTTGAAACGAGAAGTAGTCGTCTAGAAATATTTTGGCTGGAAGCAAGACAAATCTAAGTAAGAAAAGTATTTTTGCAGTGTACGGTTGAATTGGGTCAACAAAGGTCAGCAAAGTCTTTGGTTAATAAAATGTGATTAAATACATAAAGGAAACAAAAAGTAACTGCCGTTACTTTTCTAAAAAAGTAACTCAGATATTTTCTTGTAAATGAAAAAGTAATGCGATACTTTACTAGTTACTTGAAAAAAGTAATATTATTATGTAACTTGCGTTACTTGTAATGCATTACCCCCAACACTGCTCTTGATAGACACAGCATTCCAGGTGGGTAGAAATTGTGTTCCAGGGGTGGGGTATAGCGATCCCTATTGATAGACACAGTGTTCTGGAGGGGTAGAAATCACATTTGGTGACACTCGGTAAAGTATTTGAAATGTATGCTTGTAATACCTAACTTGCAAGGTGCTTGTCTTTTTTCAGCTTGACAAACGCCGGACAGTATTGGCCTTCATCATGATTAGTTTATGCATATTAATCCCGCCTCTTATGTTTGTGTAAGTTCTGCGATCACGAATCAGTCTCAATAAACAAAACAATGGCATTAATGGGAAGACTAATTTAAAAATAAAGTGAGTAAACAACTACAAAACTAACTAAAATATGACTTAAATTGGTATGAAAACATGATATGTGGGAGTTTTAGTGAGCTTGAATTTTGTTTACATTAATATGTGTGTGTGTATATATATATATATATATATATATATATACACTTTTTTTTTTTTTTTTTGCTGATAGTGTAAGTAATGTTTTTTTAACCAAGAAAATGTGACTGGGACATGAATTACATTTGATTTGAAAAAAAAAAAAAAAACCAAATAAACAAAAAAAAAAAACACTTTTGAGGATTTGCCTCCTCATTTCAGAACACCACTTGTCTAGTTATATATATATATATATATATACCAAATGACTACAGAAAAAGGTAACCCCCTGCTCAAAAGAACATTCATATAAAATAACTGGTGCTGGTGCTACTGTATGTTTTGGTCACACCTATTTCCAAAAGAACAAGGTGAACTTACCAGTAATGTTGATAAATGACACACTGGGTGATAGATGATACACTGGCTTTTACTAATGAATTCAACAGAATACCAACAGAGAGAGAGAGACATAGTTGATGACAGCTGAGCTGTGTTTCGTTATTGTGAGTGATCTGCTTTACATAAACTGACTGTTGATGGTGAAAGTAGACTCAGCATAATAATGAATAGATAGATGAACAAATAAAGTGCAAAGATAGATCTGTCTATTTTAACACTCACATTTAAAAGTAACACTCCTCAACAATGTTAATATGTGTGATTCTGTAGATGCCATGTAGCACAAGTTGTTAGTAACACGAAGAGTTTAGATCCCACACACCAGCAGCAAACACACTTAACCACACCTATTAATAGCTTACGGAAAAGAAATGCAACTCTGCCAACTGTAAACATAACCTGTGGAGATCTTTCAAACTTAGATGAGTGTCTGTTTAATACAAAGACGTAGTAGAAAATAGTCAATTTTAAGAGAAGCTTGATGTTCAGTTTCATGCCTGGCAATCTTTCCATGCCATATATTGCTCAGCTGCAACGTTTGTCTTCCCATCCATTTGATTTTACACCTACAGAGCACGTATTCACAGCATTATTTACAGTTATTTGAAATACAAGGGTGTCTAATCATAAATACGGGTTAAAGATCATTAAAAGGCTAATAACTGCAGCTAAGGTTTTGGCCTCAGTTCAAGCCTGTACGCTAGGCCTTTTTTAAAAGCTAATTAGCTCTGTTCGCCAAGATAAGAATATCACAGCCATTGCGTTTTGCAGAAAAACTGAATTTTGAGTTGCCAGTTATGATTTTTAAAACTGATTTATCATGTATGCTACTGTTTTTACTTGTAGCTCTGCTGAAGCATATTTAGTTTAGCAATGCTAAACTTATATGAAGATAAGAGAATGGAGGTGTAAAGCTTACACAGCCTCATGGAAATTTCTGACTATATTTCAATCTCATGACAAAAACGTACCTGGGTGAACATTTTCGCAAGATGCGAAATATGTACCGTCATGTATTTTTCGTGACACATACGATGTTGAATGTGCACTGAGTGGCACTAAAAGAGTGTTTGTTTTTTTTCCCCAGAACAGATGAACGCACATGGTACGTTGGTTTTGTATGTCACCACATTTCTGACTCAATGTCCGTTGAGTGTTGTTATAACTCTAATGCTTTGTGACGTTTTAAAATAACATACCATCTGCATTAGATCTAAACCGATCCGCTGGTGTGAACAAAAGTGAATGTAATGTAAAAACACAATTGCAAGCATGCCATATAAGCTCATTTTTTGATCTCTCATCTTTTAGCTCTTTCATCATGATACATGTTTTTCACAGGATTCGTACCTACGAATTCTGCATCCTAAGTTCAATTGCATGCTGGTTGAGCTACAGAGCAAGGTTGTTATATCTAAAAAGTGAAACGCATGGAGCTGTAATCATAACTGTGTACAAAAATGATCACAAGTCCTCGCTGTTTTACCACCTCTAGTGTTCATTTCTGTTGGAAACTGCTGTAATATGTACTAAAGTTCCCACAGATATGTTTTTGTCATGAGATTAGGTAGGAAATTTTGAACTGTATTTCATTTTGATTAATAAGTTTAAATAAATTTGCATCATGTGTACGTTTTCATATGATTTGCTTACTGTATAAAGCTGTTGCAAAACTTGAGTTCTCAAGCAAATCTCTTGTGCTAATAAAGGCCAGCAAATATTCATCTGAACAAGTGAATGGAATATAATTCTTATATCTTGAAACACAACAGCCTCAAACTGCTACTTTTTTCAAAATGACTGAATGTGTTTTAAATATCAACAGTGTTCTGTGTACAATGTGTACACCATTGACTATGCATCATGTAACTGTGCCTACCTGTGTTTGTATGCCTGTGTTTTTGGCTGTTCACCCCAGTTATTGCGCCCACTCAGCCAGATCTGACATCACCTTTGACAGGATGGCAGAATAAACCCACCCACATATCAACACAATTTAACCTCACTACTCAAGACAGGATGAGCCTACCTTTCTCTTTCTGTCTTTCGGAGGAAGACAGTAGCAGTGGTGTCACTTCACACGCTGTTTCACCTAGTATTTCGCCCCCACACGTCTCCTTTCCTCTCACTCACAGGAAATTGCGGGCTTGCCATGTCGCCAAAGAACATGGCTCTTTTCTCTCTGAAATTCTGTTGCTGTTGAGTCTCTTCTTCCCCCTCATTCTGTGTGGTTTATCACTTTATTTTCACCATCTTTGAACTAATTCAAAAAATTTCAGCTTGATACGATTTCAGAATCTCATTTAAGGCGTTTGTTTTCTTGTTTGATTCAGTGGGCCAATCGCGTTTGTTCGAGTTTCAGTTTTTTATCCTAGTGGTAAACAGGGTTTAGAGGCATCATGTGAAGTGCACATGAGATCCTGAAGGTGGTGCTTGGTAGAACTTGAAGAGGAAAAAACTGCCATTATTTTCTCACCCTCTTGTTGTTCCAAATCCGTATGCTGCTACTGTATGTTTTCCAAGAAACGCAAAATGAGAAATTATTTAGATTCATATGCAGCATGTTTCCAGACAGTGACAGTTCTCTGGTACATCGATATGTCATGCTACATTCTCAGAATAAAGGTACAAAAGCTGTCATTGGGACGGTACCCCTTCAAAAGATACAAATATGTACCATTTAGGTTTGAATACGTACTAATCATTGTGTGCGTGGTGTTGTGAAATGAGGCAAAGACCTTTTTTTTTTTTTTGTCAAATGTAAATTCATGTCCCAGTCATATTTCTTGTTTAAGTAAACATAACTTACACTATCAGAAATATGTTTTATATTAGTAATGTAATCAATATTCTGTTTATTAAAGCCAAGTAAAGATTCTCATTAAGCAAGTGTTTTTAAGCATTTTACATTTATTCCAATATAATAACTCAGATAACCTTTAAACCATTTATTTATTATTTGTTATTATGTTCAGCTATTATTTTTAATAGTTTACATTTAACTATTTTTGAATTTGACATCAGTCGTCATCAGCTCGGAAAATACTGGTCACAGACATGGAGATTTACTTTAAATTTCACCAAGCTACTCACTAAAAACTCCTGGATCATGTTTTTAGGACATTTCAAGTCTTTTGATGTAACAAAGTGGTTATATCTTAATGTGTGAGTTGTTTACTTTTTTTTTTTTTTTTTTTTTTTTTATAATCTATTAACAACATTACATGGTTAATTCAGATTGATTTACAAATTCTCGGAGGAGATGCCCCTGGTACTAATATGCACCCTTTAAGAATAAACAAGGCACAAAGGTGTACCCTTTACCGCACCAGTGACCACTTTTGTACATTTTTATCTGAGCGTTGTATAAAAAAGAGCTGCATGAAGAGTCTTTCAAATATCTGACAAATAATAGACACATGGGAAGTGATGAAACTTCTTTAGAGGTACATGGGAAATTTTTTATTTTGTATCATGATGTAAAGCATCAAACAATTAATACCAGGTCAAAAACACCACAGAGAATAAAGTGAACTAGGTCGAAAACTGGAGGTGGTGCATTGTTTAAGCCAAATGGACCACCTCAAAGTAAAAAATGCCCACATGTCCAAACTCCCATAGAAAGTGACTCATTAATATGCCTACATGATTGTCTGTCTGTTGGTTCTCAAAGTGTGTGTGTGTGCACTGTTATAACATTAAACACAGGAATAGGGGTTGGGTGGAAGATTTTAGACAAGTTCCGCTACACGACATGATAGATTCTCAACACAAAAACACAATTTAGGGCAAACTATCAACTACTTAAAAACCTTTAGTTATCATCTCACATTGCGTTGCTGACCTGTATTGCTGGTTATACTAAATAACCATCAGTAATTTCAGTCTAATTTAAAATGAAAAATGTGTACACACAACACACACACACACACACACACACACACACACACACACACACACACACACACACACGCACACACACATACAAGCAGATATTGCACGTTCCACTCCACACCTCTCTGCAGGTGATGACAGATTAAACGGATTTCATTTCATGGCAGGGTCTTCAGGGCAGAGTGTGTGAGCCTGACCCGACCTCTCTCTCTCATAGACACACACACTTCGCTGGGCTAATCCTGAGACAGTAGAGTGGTCCAGATTAGGTGGTTTATTTTCTGAATTATTATTCATGTCCAGCTTTCAGTACGCATTGTGTGGAGTTCACTTGTGTGTGCAGGTTTCTCATTTCAACACAGTTTGGGGAATCTGGCAATTTTAGGGTGGTATGGATGTGTACAATTTTTCAATATTTTGATGAGTGGAGTAGATTATGAAATAATATATATGAAATACTTTTTTTAATTCAGTTTTCAGTATTACTGTCAATGATTTAACACTGCACATCATTACAAAAAAATGATTACTGGATTTAAAGAGTTCACATAAAATGAAACTTGCTTTAACCTGTCTTCTGTACGTTTACAGGGCAGGGTTCTCACTGTTTGTTATGGTGTTCTTTGGTATACTGTGTGCTCTATTTTCTGCTTGGTTAGAATTAATATAATGATATTCAGTGTCATATTTAACTTCCATATAATAGGTGCGGCTTTGTGCAAGCTCACATAGTAAACACAAATTCGCACAGTTATGTATTTAATGTTTAAACTGGCATTTAAAAAATCCCCAAGTACTACTTGCCAAAACAAAGCAATAAAAACATGTTTGTTTTTATTTACACAAAAGGAGGTTCACAACTACTTAGTATTACATATCCATGTGATGTCCCAATATATTTATCACTTTATGAATACTTCTCACCATATTGTTAAAAAAAAGTTCTTCTGTCGTATTTTCCAAGGACTGAGGACTTATTTTTTGCTTGATTATTGGAAAGTGAGACCTCAGATTGAACGTACACCCACATTTCCACTGTTTTCCGACAAACTCATGGATCAGTGCTTGAGATAACATTCCCACCCTCAGTGGTATCATACACACACTGTGCATGCATGCATAGATACACTCGTGCACGCACACACGCGCGCACACACACACACACACACACACACACACACACACACACACACACACACACACACCGTAGTGAAGCCTCCAGCTACATAGTGTGGTCAAACCACACAGGTTTATATCAAAGAGCAGGAGCCAAGAAATCACAGCAGTGGCGAGCAAGCACTAAAATGTAGCAAAATTCACCATAGTGTTCACTTTGTTTTATTTGGACATGGTTTTGCAAAGTTTTTTTTTGGACGTGTACCATGGTCCTTCCATGCTTTTGGGAATGTTTATGGTACTATTAGGTTTACTTTTATTTATTATACATTTCTGAGACTGTCCTCAAAGAAAATACAACCCAATTTTATGTTTTTTATTCAGCTTATACGACACATTTTTTTACGTTTAGGTTAAGCGCCCTCTAGCAGGCGTAAAAATAATGACAGTGTCGTGTTGGATCTGATGTCATGAAATGACGTATGAGTTTTTACACCGATCTCACGGTAATTCAAACAGATTTTCCTAGGTGTAATTCATATGAATGACCACACCTAACCCCACCCTAAACCTACCCCTTACAGAAATAGTGCAAAATCATGATTTATAGTGCATATTAAAAAAAAAAAAACATGCTGAACCTGTGTTTGTATGATTACACCAGTGCAACAGCTCTACCAACTGAGCTACACGTAATCCTGAAAGTGCATTGGATACCTGTTGCTGATAGGGGAGCAATTGTTGTATACAACTTATACGTCGGGCGTATAAGTTGGAGGACATTAACATTTTTTCTGGATGTGTAACATGTTTTTGTACACGGTCCATGTTATTCTTTGTATTACATGGCTGTGTCTTAGTACATGAATTAGGTAGTCACTGCATATCAAAATATCCAACCCAGGGGATTCATAGCAGAGCTCTTCATCAATCAAGTGCAACGCCGTATCGGGTGAGCTACCAAGCAAACCTACTGAATTAGAAAACTCATGCATGTGAAGTATAGAATGTAAAATTTTTTTTTAAGTCATAACATTCTGCAAGTAACTATGTAAAAATTAGGCTTTTATTAATCCAAACTGAAAAATGAATAAAGCTGTCTGCTTTACTGCCTCTAGTGTTCATTTTAAACTGAAAACTGCAGTGATTCATGTATATCGGTAAGTTTTTTCAGTTTTGCAGAAATGTATATAGAGGCATGTATTTCCAATGAGCCTGTGTTGAAAATATCACAGCATTACCATCTTATACCATCACTACACCACAGTATGTAGTACAATTATAAGATGCTTTTTAAATTCAACAAAAATGGCTTAAAAAGACATGCACGTGCACACACACACACACACACACACACACACACACACACACACACACACACACACACACACACAGATGGGTTGTTGAAATAGTGTTGACCAAATGACTCTGAGCACATACTTACACTCATAAAAGAGCTCTTAAACACTGAATACAGAGACAAGTGGAGTGTGTGTGTGTGTGTGTGTTGATTAGCTGTGAGTGTTCGATTCCCTGACCTGCATGTAAGAGGTAAGGGTATGTTTACCCTGAGGAGAGGCTGGGGTGTGTGTGAGTGTGTGTAAATGGTTTGGGGTGTGTTTACCCTGAGGAAGGAAGCTGTCACTACTGTTTGCTCCTGTGTCAAGCGGCAGCCCCACCCCTTTTCTGACTTGTTGGGAGGAGCTTTGGAAGAGAATCTGCTAAATAAGATAGAATTTCTGTAGTTATGTATGCAAACACTGTCCTGTCATCTCTGTATCTGTCTCTCTCTCTCTCTCTCACTCTCACACACACACACACACACACACACACACACACACACACAGGAACAGTAATCAGACAAGCAGACAGTCCTTCTCTCCACGGTACTCTAATATTTTGATTGACAGACAGGGTGTTCGGTTTCCTGAGGCATTCTGGGAAGGACAGACCACATTCCTGACCAGGTCATGAACTGCCCACCTTTTCTGCACTTTTGTCTTTTTTTCTTTTTATTTCTTCAATCACTCTCCTGCAGGAAAATGTTATTGCTCAAGTGTTGCTCTTTCGTAACTCAAGTATCAATTTTGCTTTAAATATGTAAATATATTTGTATTTACATTTGAAACACATATTTATTTGCATTTTTTAAACAAATAAATGCAACCTCGATGAGCCTAAAAATATATTTTAGAGAAATCCTTATCATTTTAAACTTCTGACTGGTACTTTTATTTTATTTTATGTATTATATTTAAAATACATATTACATGACTTTGAGTTAATATAATAAGAGCTAATTAATTCTTTTAAGGATTGGTTTTGTAGTTTTATGAAAACAAACATCATATTTCCATGAATACATAAACACTCCAATATATACATTTACACACCTCCTGGCTGCTTGGAAGCCAGACCCAATCTTTATAGCTTCAGGGCAGAAGTGTGTGTGTGTGTGTGTGTGGAATAGAGTGCAGAAAGCTGAATTTACTCGCTTGGCTTGAAATGTGATTAGATTCTTGATGCTGGCAGGCATGCCTCATTTGTAATTAGGTGTGTGTTGAGGGATTAGTTTTGTGACATCATATAGGGGACCAATATCTGGTTCCCTCAGTAGATAAGAGAATGGGGTACACACATAAATGCAGGATCCCTTTGGGCAGCGCTATCCCAGCAGGCAATGGGGCTTACACACGCAGATAACAAATGCAAGCGAAACAGCCAAAAATGTTTCTTCATGAAAGATACATGTATTTGTGTGCATTACAACTGTTGAAAGGTACAGACTGACATCCCCATTGTCTTTGTTCATCTCAGAAATTAAATTGCTTCAGCACTTAGTGTGTATTTGTGTGTGTGACATCGTGGTGACTACCATCGGCCATTAGGTCCCTGTCCTCTGAGAGGCAAACACAATCGGGCGGCAGCTGATACTTCCTGTCTGCATAATTAACGGGATAATTAAGGCTTTAATTGGCCGGTGGTGTGACCGAGGTGGGCTCTAATCCACCGCAGCACCTTCTATAGGCTACTAAATTAGGTTAACCCTCTCAGATTGCCGCGATTAAGCCCGGTCTATATGCTAGCGCTAAACCTCTGTGTTCTTCTGGGAAATCCCGGCACTAACGTTGAATTAAGATTCTGTCTCCGTTTGATTGAGAAAATGAGTCTGAAATAAATTACTAAGTGAGTTCTTGGAGCCAAATGAGGAAAGTTCTTAAATCAAACAAAGTTTTCAAGCCATTATAAACGTTACAAAATGGTAGCCTGTTGGCCTAATGCTGCAGTAATTAGCGTGAAGTTTGATACTCGAGATGAAGTATGTTACATGATAGATTTATGAGTCACAAATGGCTGATGAGCACGATGGTGATTTTACGAGGAGAATATTGATTGAGTGAAAAAGATAAAGAGATAGCGAAAGGAAGTAGATTCTTGCTTTTGGGTTAAATTCGGTCACGTGCCTAACTCTTGAGTTAACAAGAAATTGTAACTTGTATAAACATGTCAACGGTTCTTTCGCATTCAAAAAGTAGCCACCACCATGCTAGGTTGATGCTAATCGGTTGCTAAGGTCTTCTAGATATTTTCTAGGACATTGTTAGGTGATTGCTATAGTATACTATTTACTCACGCTCATGTTCCAAACCTGTATGCCTTTCTTCTGCAGAACACAACAGAAGATATTTGTACGATTTTTGACTTCCATATATTGGCATTGAAGGGATAGTTCACCAAGCAATGAAAATTCTGTCATTAATTACTCACCTTCATGTCGTTCCAAACCCCTATGACATTCATTCATCTTCAGAACACAAATTAAGATATTTTTGATGAAATCCGAGAGCTTTCTTACACTGCATATACAGTAGTCAACAATTTTAGTGGATCAAAACCTTTCATCAAAGTCATCGTAAAGTCAAAACAATACCCGTTTTTGTCTTTGGAAATCGGTACTACCACGTTCAAGGCCCAGAAAGATAGCAACGACATCGTCATTCTACTGTCCTGTATGCGTGTCGAAGATTGACATGAAAGAAGGAATGGTTGAATAAAGTTATTTTTGTTTTCTTTGCGTACAAAGTATTCTTGTAGCTTTCTGGGCCTTGAATGTGGTAGTAACATTGCTGTCTATGCAGGGTCAGAAAGCTCTCGGATTTCATTAAAACATCTTAATTTGTGTTTCGAAGATTAATGAAGTTCTTAGAGGTTTGGAACGACACGAGGGTGACTAATTAATAACTGAATTCCTGTTGTTTACTCACCCTCATGTTGCTCCAAACCTGTATGCCTTTTTTTCTGCAGAACACAAAAGTAGATATTTTCAAAATTTTTGAAAACCAAACAGGAACCTTTGACTTCCATATATGGACATTGAAGGAAAACCACAGGTGTACTGAGGTCATCCATTGATTGTTTCATCTATTCAACCATACCAGAGTTTGTTTGGAACCGGACTGAGACCACCTCTTCAGCTGGGTTTCGTTATGGTTGTTTAGTCCGCAGTCCGTATTTACACCTGCCCAAAATATCCGCACCAAGGGGGGGAAACAAGCTTGAGTTTGATTCAGTCGAACCAAACAAGACAGATGTAAATATTCCCTAAGATATTTTTGATGAAATCTGACAGCTTTCTTACATTGCATATACATCAACTGTACTACCACATTCAAGGCCCAAAAAGGTTGTTCTACTCTCATGTATGTGCGTTGAAAACTGACATGAATGAGAAGATATTGCTGAATAAAGTAATTATTTTTGTTTTCTTTGTGCACAAAAATAATTCTTGTAGCTTCATAAAATTAAGGTTGACCCACTGATGTCACCTGGACTATTTTATAGATGTTCTTACTACCTTTCTGGGCCTTAAACATGGTAGTACCATTGCTGTCTATGCAGGGTCAGAAAGCTTTCGGAAAAATATCTTAATTTGTGTTCTGAAGATGAACAAATGTGACCCAGGACCACAAAATCAGCTGAATAAATAAGCTTTCCATTGATGTATGGTTTGTTAGGATAGGGACAATATTTGGCTGAGATACAACTATTTGAAAATCTGGAATCTGGGGGTGCAAAGAAAATCTAAATATTGAGAAAATTGCCTTTAAAGTTGTCTAAATGAAGTTCTTAGCAATTACATATTACTTGGCTTTACTAAATATCTTGGAACATGATCTTTACTTAATATTCTAATGATTTTTGGCATAAAAGAAAAATCTATAATTTCGACCCATAGAATGTGTTTTTGCCTATTGCTACAAATATACTCCAGCGACTTATGACTGGTTTTGTCCAGGGTCACAAATGTCAATGTCTAAACCTGCATGCCTTTTTTCTGCAGAGAACAAAAGTAGAATTTTTTCAAGATTTTTGGAAAACCAAACAGCTTTGGTAACCTTTGACTTCCATTTTATAGATATTAAGGTAAGTAAATGACAGAAGAGTTTGCATTTTTGGTTGAACTATCCTTTAAGTCAAAAAAGTCCACAACCAAGGCTTTACTGTCCTGTTTCCACCAACAGTGGGACAGTGCTGTTGGCAAAACCCAATATGAAATCTTTCCATGTATTTCAACTGCAGAAAAGGTGGTTCTAAAACACATCTGCCACTGTGCCAGTCCCTCAAACCTGGGAGAACCACTAAAATCCTAGACTAGGTGTCAGAATAATGTCCTTACTAAATATAGAATACCTCAAACTGTCAAGACTGATGCAAAACAAACCTTAAATTGATCAGTTATAATCAATGAATGCGGTGAGGTGAAGAATGTTCAATCGATGAACAAGCCACTTACAAAATTTTAAAATTTGTGACCCTGGACCACAAAACCATTAACTATTTGAAAATCTGGAAATCCGGGGGTACAAAATAATCGAAATACTGAGAAAATCACCTTTAAAATTGTCCAAATTAAGTTTTTAGCAATGCATATTACTAATCAAAAACTTAAGCGTTGATATATTTACTGTAGTAAATTTACTAAATATCTTCATGAAACGTTATCTGCGAAGGCTCAATTAATTTGGAAAATAACAGCACACCTCTCCTCAGAAAGGCACGTCATTATCCGGTGCACTAAAGAAGTTGGGCTCAAAACTTTAATACTTAGTTTCTGGTTTGGTCAAATCTCTGAAGTATAAGCAATAGTAACAGTAATTCTTCCTTTAGCAAACATTGCTATTCATCACTATTGTTGAGGTAATGCTGAAAAGTGATTTTTGTAGAGTGACAGGTGTGTGTGGCATCTACAAAAGGCTTAAAGTATAAGTACCAAAGAGCTGGCAACAAATCTATCCTTTGTTCCCGCAGTGATTAAAAAGCTCAGTGTTTGTGTGCCTGAAAAAGTGAACACAAGCTCCTAAGACCTCCTTTGTCAGAGTGAGTACGCACAAAACGAAATGACTTCCCCCATCCCAATGATTCAGCGGAGGGTGATACAAGTTACCTGTTATGGAATGTCAGAGTGTTTGTGCTGTTAGGATGCGCACATGTTGGATGAGTGGAAAAATGCAGAAAGAAACTTGTTTCTTTCAAACCCACGTAAAAGGTACCTCAAAAAACTGCCTTCCTTTCTAACACCTGCTCCCACACACAAACAGGATTGAGGTCGATGTCAGTTTGTGGTCTAATAAAGCTTTGCCACAAGACTGAGTATGTATTGGAAGCAATAAGAGCAATTTTTTTTTCACCTACGCATAATGTCTCTCTCGCTCTCTCTCTCTCTCTCTCACACACACACACACCTGGTCTGTTGACGGCAGGAAACTTTTTTTAACTGTCATTTTAAGCTTTGATTGTTTTGCAAAAGGACCAGACAAATCTAAAACACTTCTCTCCATGTAGAGAAATAAATCTTAAATATTAAATACTATGGTAATATGAAATGGATCTTGAGCCCTAACTCTAACCCCAACCCTAACCCTAAAATTGAGAAAAAAGATTAAATATAAACATGATTGCTTAGCCAACACATTGTAAAGGCCTGTTCACTCCAAGAGTGATAACTATGAAGATGACTATTTTAGCATCTACACCAGTGGACAATATCATCAGTTTATTCTAAGCTCAAGCCCGATTGGTGCTTTAAGTTCTCCAGCTTGTGGCAGCAGGATTGAATTTAATTGGCTGTCAATGTTTTTCGTTCATCAGCTAAAAAAAAAAAAAAACGCTCTGAAAATGATTAGAGTTAGCTTATAATAATGTGTGTCACTGCGCCATTATGTCACGTCTGTAAACATAAAGAAGGTGTCCCGACTAGTAGCTTTATCGCACGTGAGAATGCTGGAGGTGTCGGATAGCCTTTTCTCACAGCGGCTGAAATAATGAAACTTTTTTTTTTTTTTTTGCGGATTGTAATCCAAAAAGTTTGTGTTTATGAAACACAAGTGACTGAAATTAGTGACTACATACTACATACACGTAGTTACGCAAGGCTGATGTTGTTAACATGAACAATTTGAGAACAAAGTATAACAGTAATAATAACTTGCTAGTTTGATGTGATATGAGATAACGGATCGTTAGATTTAAACTCTAGCGTTTTTCCTCAGTTGGTCAGAATAGAAGTTTTAGACTTGCTACTTACCCTTAGATGACAATATCTGGTGAAAATTCTTATTTGGGCCATATATTTGAATCTGTTAATCTGTGATTCTTAAGTACAATGAATATCCACAACGGTGCGCTGACTGACAGCTACCAAAACATTAGATTCAGCCGCGCTGGAGCCGTGTCGGAGCACAATCCACGCATGAAAGATAATTGCGCAATTAACTGCAATTACAGGTTTCCAGACAGAGATGGCGACAAAAAGGCAAAACTTACGGACTGCAGCTTTAAATATTTATTAGCACCCCCTTTGTAAAAAATAACTGAAATCAATTGCTTCCTGTAACCATAAATTAGTTTCTTACACCTCTCTGCTGGGATTTTGGACCACTCTGCTTTTGAAAACTGCTCGAGGTCATTCAGATTTGAAGGATGCCTTCTCCTAACTGCTGTTTTGAGATCTCTCCACAGGTGTTCTATGGGATTCAGATCTGGACTCATTGCTGGCCATTTCAGAACTCTCCAGCACTTTGTTTGTAACCATTTCTGAGTGCTTTTTGAAGTGTGTTTCGGGTCATTGTCCTGCTGGAAGACCCATGATCTCTGGTGGAGATGTAGCTTTCCATGCTTTCCATGTTTTGCCAAATTTTTTTCTCTCAAATCCACAGATAACTCTTTACACTTCTATCTTTTTTTGTCTAAATAGAAATTACAGGAGTATCACATACTTGAAAAGCGATTATTTATTACAATTTTGACAAGGTGCCAATACTTTTGTCCAGTCTATTTTTGAGATCTGTAACATGTTTGACTTTTCTTCTGTGTTTTTTTTTTTGTTTCAGTTCAAACAAAAACAATACATGCATGAATACCAAAACATTTGCAATTGGAACAATTTTCTGACAGAATTGCAAGGGTGCTGATATTTTTGGCCATGACTGTATAATCAAAATTGTTAATTTTTCAAATGGATCACAGGAGTTAGCAACAGTGTTGGGGGTAACACATTACAAGTAAACAGATTACTTTTTATTCACTGACAGCTCTCCAGTCCCCAAGTTCAGAGAAATTGAGAGTGAGGTGCAGAGGCATTTCCTGTGGCCTAAGGCTTATTAATTTCACTTTTAGTTTGAAAGGCCCTTTACAGTTGCCAAAAATTTTTGGATTTTTTTTTTTTTTATTAAAAACCTGGTGACAAAGAACCACATAAGTAATGTAATGCATTACTTTCTGTAAAAAAACAAAACAAAACAGTAACCAGTTTTTTAATGGAGTAATGCAATATTGTAATGCATTACTTTTAAAAGTAACTTTTCATAACCCTGGTTAGCAAACGATGGCTATCCAATAATCAATTTCTGATGGACAAAATCAAGTCCCACCTTACAATTTATTTTTTTTCTTTTAAAGAATTAGTTCACTTCCAGAACAAACATTTACAGATAATTTACTCACCCCCTTGTCATCCAAGATGTTCATGTCTTTCTTTCTTCAGTCATAAAGAATTTTTTTTTGGAGGAAAATATTTTCTCCATATAGTGGACTTCTATGGTGCCCGCGAGTTTGAACTTCCAAAATACAGTTTAGATGCAGCTTTAAAGGGCTCTAAAGGAAAGGGAAGGACGTGATGTGTGTCCAAGACAAGATGAGCATTTGTGGTTAAAAAGCCCAGGCGAGGAATAAGGGTCTTATCTAGAGAAACTTCTTTAACATTTTTTACATTTTAGTTTAAAATTATTAAACTTTATTCTTTTTAACTACAAATGCTCCTCATACTTTATGTAGTAACGCTGGAAAGGTCACACGTAGCATAGGCGGAAGTACCGATCCAGTGTTTACAAAGCGAATGTGCAAATAATGTCAAATGCCCTTTACAAAAAAAGGTAAAACAACAATGTTGGACAATTTTGAAGATGGAGAAGACAATGGATTACTTTTTTGTCTTAACCCTACTTTTTTGAACCAAAGTACACAGATGAAGAACTAACGGAGCGTGACCTTTTTGATTAAAAAAGAAAGAAAGACATAAACATCTTGGATGACATGCGGGAAAGTAAATTATCAGGAAAAGTCTTTTAAATCAGATTTGGTTTTATTCAGATATTATGTTGACAGTTTAGCTTATTTAATTTTAACATGCTCAGCCATATTCTCTTTAAACTGTTGCTTTGCTGTGACTATAGTTGAACTGAAGGGCAAAACTAACCATAGAAGAATGCTAATGCCCACTATACTATAGTGGCAGCACTAACATTTGCAAAAGCAGTATAGCAATGACCATTGTGAATGTGCTGAATTCTATAATAAACCTCACTTTCATAAAGAGGCACTAGCATTGAAGCAGTTATTTAATTTAAATACTCATATTGGAGTACTGTACCAGTGTATTAAGTAACTGCCAAACCTAGATTGCAGGTGGTTCATAAAGGTTCATGCAGTGGTGCAGCTGTTCCATGAATTCACTCTCTTTGTTAATACTTGTAATTATGAATGCCGTTCTGACATATTTCAGTATACACGGACTGAACTAGTTTAAAACATCTTTTAATGTACCTGCATAGAGTATATTTTGGCCCTAACATGACTGGACAAGGAATTTGAGACAGTGAATAGAATATAAAAAAGCCTTTTATGGAGTTATTAGATGACATGCAGATTATGAGGTTACACGTTTCTTTGCCACAGTCGCGTAATGTCTCAGACTTCCTTCATTGAGCATGTTAACGTCAAGACCACCTATTTTACGGTCCGCTTTCATCAATTTCCATATAGACCTAATGAAGTGTCTCTCTCTCACTGCGTCTGTCTTATTTTCATCATTCAGCTGTACTACACATTGACTGCCTTCTCTTTTCAAAGCCAGCACATAGCGCTCAAAGCTAAAGAACAGAGAAAGGTTAAAAACGTTGATTACTTAATTCTGCCTTTCATCATGTTCTCATCACTTTTGGGAGCGGAATTTCCCTCAAAAAGAAAGAAAAAAAAAGGTGTGATGACACACTCCATCACAGGAAGTGGTGTGTAATAGCTCTCTTTCAACTCTAAAATCTAATATTCACACATAAAACTGTTCACATGAACATGGATTTTATGGTAATCTTTGACATAACATTCCCTAAATTGGTCAAGATTTTGTTGTATGGATCATTTGACAAAACAGGTGTGTTTGGTATTCCTCTATAACATAGAAAATTACTTTAACAAGAAATAACTGACACAAACTTTGTGATATATTAGCATTTTTTAATGAAATAAAACAAAAATGAGCTATTATTTTATTTTACATCATTTTATTTGTTAAAAAAACCTGTCACTGAACAAAATGAATGTACACTGGCCACGTTATTTAATATTTTGTTACCTTTCTGTTACAGTCTACAACTGTCAAGATGATTTTGTGTAGTCAGTAGTTATTGAAAATATTCTTTCTAATAAGCACCTTGTAGTGTCAAGACCTTAAGCACAAATGTAGTAATGTTCAAATTATCATTGTTTAAAATCATACTGTCATTTAAATTGATAACACACTCGTTTCATAGATGCTTACACTGGTATAGAAACTGGTGGACATCGGATCTCACAGAACAGTCTTTAAAAGTGCAGCCATGTCGAAATGTGATATTTGAGCTTATCTAAAGACTGCAGAGATAGAGCACGCATCGAGAGCATTGTAACCAGTATTTATTTACAACAAATACATCTACTGTTCGAGATATTCTAGTGTCACAAAACAAATATGCACAATCAGAGAGGGAGAGAGAGAGAGACTGAAAAATCTTTGGATGAACAGAATGATGGGAGAAAAGTGTCTCCCTCAACATTCTCCTCCATCCCAAACCCAAATAATCCACTAATCCTATTTCTAATCAGTATTAGAGGACTCTCTCTCTCCCACACACACACACACACACACACACACACACACACACACACATCCACATACATATGCACCAGTGCTATTCAGCACTTCAGTATGCTCTGCTGAGATATACTGTGAATTTCATGTTTTTCCTCTCCTTCACTCTCTCCTATGAAACCTATTTGGTTTTACACTCTTTGGGATCAGTCGAGACTCTGGTTTGTGATGCATGTGTGTATTTGTGTCTATGCTGATAGTACTTGACAGTAGAGCCGATAGTCACACTTCTACACACATTCAGACACATAAACTCATGCACAAGTACATGCACTCTGTTCAAAACATATTTTCATTTTCACTTGAATATGGATATACTACGGTATCAGTTCAGTAAATAAACAGGTAAATCTGGTATGAGAGAAGATTATCCCCATATAGATACACAAACAAAAACACAAATCTGTATTTTACCCAATTCTCTGTAAGATTTAGGCCTGAAACATACTCTGTGTTGGTTTGTGTTTACAGATGCTTCTGGGTATCTCTGATGTTTCTCTTAATATTCCTTTAGAGGAGCCATTACAGAAACAAACTTGATAACTGTAGAAATGCACTAAGAGCTATCTAGCTAACTAACTAACACATACATACAATGGGGATTTTAGTATTCTGGCATTAAAACCTTCTTAATAAACAACTTGAAGCCAATTTCTTTGACTTCTTTAATATGTTACTTTTTGCAAAACATAAGTTTTTGAAGCTAGCCATTAAACTTCTCAGTACTTCTCATAAAGTTATAAAATAAATGCGGACAGTATTGCTCATACAGTTTTAAATCCAAAAGTAATCCAAATAAGAGGGATCATACAAAATGCATGTTATTTTTTTAGTTGACCTGAATAAGATATTTCACATGAAAGACATTTACATATAGTCCACAAGAGAAAATAATAGTTGAATTTATAAAACTTACCGTTCAAAAGTTTACATACACTTGATTCTTAATACTGTGTTGTTACCTGAATGATCCACATCTGTGTTTTTTTTTTTTTTTTTGTTTAGTGAAAGTTGTTCATGAGTCCCTTGTTTGTCCTGAACAGTTAAATGGCCTGCTGTTTTCAGAAAAAAACCTTTAGATCCCACAAATTCTTTGGTTTTTCAGCATTTTTGTGTATTTGAACCCTTTCCAACAATGACTGTATGATTTTGAGATCCATCTTTTCACCCTGAGGACAACTGAGGGACTCATTTGCAACTATTACAGAAGGTTCAAACACTCACTGATGCTCCAGAAGGAAAAATAATGCAGGGGTGTAAACTTTTGAACAGAATGAAAATGTGTACATTTTTCTTATTTTCCTAAATATCTTTTTTTTTTTTTTTTTTAATTTAGTACTGCCCTTTAGAAGCTACTAAAAGATACAAAAT
>CM065128.1:17690874-17765874 GCA_033026305.1 Cirrhinus molitorella
TGTGTTTTTAACCCTGGATGAAGTTCACACGCACACACACACTCGTAATGACAGGAAAGAGTTGTTGGTTAGGAAAGGCCTGGGGGCACCAGTGACCAGGTTAGAAAAGCAGAGGATCACTAAATCTGTATTTATTATAGCAAATTACAGCCTTGGCCAAGGTCTCTAAAACATTATTGTGTGTGTGTGCGCACAGTTTTGAGAAAATTGTCCTACGACATTAATAAAACTTGACATTTCAAGAACATTTGTGGAAATGAAAAAGATTTATTTAGGGCGTTATTAAAACATTGGAAATACTTTTTTTTTTCCTTTTGTAAAAATGTATTGTTTCATGTGTGTTTTTCAAAACAAATCTACATTTAGATAAAAAAATAAATGTATGTGTGTGTAAGTTGTGTATTAGACCAAATAGATCTGAATGAGACACAACTTGTTTATAATCTTTTTCTTTTTTTTTTTTAATACGCGTTTTGCATTTTAAGTCATACAGCCCCTGGTAAATGTGCATGCACTAGTGTTTTTGTGCCCACATTACAGCAGGAAGCAGCTGTACCATGGGCCTCTACTCCTGAGTACAGCAAAAATTCTCCCACACTGCTCTGCTCCTGTCTGTGTCGAAACATACTGATCTACATTTTTACATCTTGTCACAAAAATGTGCAAACACCACAGAGCACACATCTGAGTAATTGACTAATCCACTGTCATGTCTGAAACCTAAATCATACATTGTAAAAAAACAATTTGAGTTAACTTAAAATAATTTGTTACCCGGCTGCCTTTATAATTTTAAGTTCAGTAAACTCAAAGAAATTTAGTCAACTTGAAATGTTAACTTGTACTAAAGGACAACTTAGATATTTGAGTTGATTCAACAGGCAGCAGGGTAACAAATTATTTTAAGTTGACTCAACTTTTTTTTTTTTATACAATGTAGTCATATTCATATGGCGAATACATGTAGACATTTGTAAGTTAAACTTGATAATGTTATACAGTATATTTAGTTTTTGTGGTTGGTATACATGTGATTGCACTTGAAAAAGTGTTTTAGGAAAATTGCACAACAAAACAGGTGTCACTAACAGTTTCTGAGAAGGCAGTTTGTGTGTGTTGTGTGTGTGTGTGTGTGTGTGTGTGGGGGGGGGGATGTGGTGAGGTGTTTGAGTTGTAGGTGAAGTTAATAAAGGACTGTGTAAAGGTTTCTTCCTCTCGTGGTTTAACCCCCTACTAGCACCAAATGTGTATGTGTGGATACAACACCTGACATACTCAACTGTTTTTCTCATTTTCAACTACATATGGTAATTTATAGGATTGTGCATACATACACAATACATTCTCAGAATCAGAATCAGAAAGAGCTTTATTGCCAGGTATGCTTGTGCATACAAGGAATTTGTTTTTGTGTCATTAGCTTCCAGTACACAGAGACAACCAACAACACACAGACAATAAAAATAGGATGAGAATAAAAAACAAACAAACAAAAAAAAAAAAACATATGTAAATATAAGTATAAATAGACTAAATATACATGTATAGTAAAATAAATTGAGAAATAAATAAGTGGTATGTACAGTTGTGCTATAGATGATAGAATGGAATAGAATGGAAAGACAGCAGGGGTGTATTAGGATGGAGGTGGTAACAAATAAATATAAGGTTATTGCACATATTTTTATTGCACAATGGGGTGAACATTTAGCTGTTCATAAGGTGGATTGCCTGGGGGAAGAAACTGTTCATGTGCCTGGCTGTCCTGGTATTTGGGGCTCTGTAGCGCTGGCCAGATGGCAAAAGTTCAAAGAGGGGATGGCTTGGATGTGAGGGATCCAGAGTGATTTTCTGAGCTCTTTTCCTCACTCTGGATGTATACAGTTCTTGAAGGATTACCGTTCTCTGTAATCTTCTGATGTCTGATTTTGTAGCTGAGCCAAACCAGACAGTTATTGATGTGCACAGAACATGACTCGATGACAGCTGAGTAGAACTGTTCTAGCAACTCCTGTGGTAGGTTGAACTTCCTCAGCTGGCGAAGGAAGTACAACCTTTGTTGGGCCTTTTTTACAATGGAGTCGACATGAGTGTCCCACTTCAGGTCCTGGGAGATGAAAGATCCCACGAACTTAAATGTCTCCACTGCAGCCACAGTGCTGTCCACGATGGTGAGTGGGGAAAGTGCAGGGGGGTTCCTCCTGAAGTCAATTTTTCTCCTAGAAATCACCAAAACAACTGCACATTTATGACACTGGATCAAAAAAATCAGTCTTAAGTAGCACAGGTATATTTGTAGCAATAGCTAAAAAATATTATGTATGGGTCAAAATTATCATTTTTTTTATGCCAAAAATGTTTAGGATATTAAATAAAGATCATGTTCCATGAAGATATTTTGGAAATTTCCAACCATAAATATATCAAAACTTAATTTTTGATTAGTAATATGCATAGCTAAGAACTTTTCAGATATTCAAATGGTTGTATATTGGCCAAAAATTTTCTTATTCTAACAAACCATACATCAATGGAAAGCTTAATTTATTTTCAGATGTACAATAAATCTCAATTAAAAAAAAAAAAGAAAAGAAAAATTTTATATATATATATATCCTTATGACTATTACAATAGAAAACATTGAATGCCTAAAATAACCAGCACTGTCATTACTGCAACAAGAACTAGCCTACAAACATGCCTCTGACTTCCAGTAGTTCGAAGTGTTAACTTAAGTCTTAGGCGGGCATTAAATGTTTGGTTTAGCAAACACAGTTATTTGCTATTATTAAGCTATTATTACATATTATTAAGCTGACAATTCCATAAACTGCTGGATCTTTAATGTTGTGGGCCTATTCTTCTGCTGAAGGTCCTAGACAACTTGTTCAAAAAACATGGTATCATGGATTCTATCAAATACTAACAGATGACAAATCTAAACCTGACTGCCTCTGCTAGAAATCTTACAATTGGCTATGATTGGATCTTCCATCAGGAGAATGATCCAGAACAAACATCAAAAATGTGTTACTGAGAACAAAATAAAGCTTCTGCCATGGCCATCCTACTTCCCTTACCTGAACCCTATAGAAAATGAGTGGGGTGAACTGAAGAGAAGAAACATCAACATGAAGCTGCTGATCTGAAGGATTCGGAAGGTTTCTGAACGAAGGAATGGTCTCTGATCTTTTGTCAGATCTTCTCATCAGGCATTATAGGAGAAAACTCAGAGCTGTTATCTTAGGGAAAAGGGTGTTGCAATAATTGGGTGCCAATAATTGTGTCCAAAATGGACTAGAGAAAACATTTATTTTATAACATTTCCCTTTACTTTCCATTGTATTACTTCAATGGTAGGTTAGAATTTTGTGAATTTTTTTGAATGAAAGTTTAAAATGATGAACAGTGCAGATTTATTTTCATAGCCACCTTTGCTCATATTTATCAAGGGTGCCAATATTATTGGAGGGCACTGTATTCCAAATAATCTGTATTGTGTAATACGTTTTCTGATAGGTCCATGCTACTGATAGTGGATATAATAAAGAGGCAGCAGAGGGCTTCAGTTTCCTTTCCCAAGCCCGCCGGCTAGATTTTGACCTGAGGAGAGACAGAAAGTGAGACACAATAAGAAATATGAACCATATTCTACATTACATACGTAGGCTAATCAATATGCTATAAAAATATCTCTCTAATTGAAGAGGTCAAGATTACTTGTGACCCTCAAGATTGCTAGCGCCGACTTTCTTAACATCAAGGAAACAGATATGCCTGGAATAAGAATGTATTCCTTCCTATTGGCTCACGTTTACAATGGTTGTCAGTTCATCATATTTATTAACTGGATTTCCCTTATACTGAGATGATCTTTCACTATATATATATTAGTCAGGATTTTTTTTTTTATTAAAAATGCTGATTGTGTATAACAGCATGTTAATAACACATTAATAACATGTTAATTACATGTTAATAGTGTGTTCCAATTCCATTTTAAATAATTTACTTATTTTAAATAGAAACTTTTCAATTTCCCAAACCATCTGGCTTTCCATGACTTCCAAAAATCATAAAAAAGTAGTCCCATAGATCAACATATACATTTTCCATGCCTTTTTAAGAGACACTTGTTAAACACAAACAGAACGAAGATGTGTTGCTGTGTTTTTGAGATCTGATTTTTGAAAGAATGCTGAAGGATCATACGGCCAGAGGCGATGCTGGTGATTGAAGCATATGGCTTATGTCGACAATAGCTGTGTGGTTTATGTTTTGGCATTAAAGGATTTTGTGGAATTACAGATTGCTGTAGAGGTTTTGTAGACATCGTAATTGGTTCATTGAAGGCTTGCAGCCAGCTGCTTCAAATTGGAGCTCAACATGGGTTAAGAGACAGTGTAGCCAGTCAGTACTGTATGAAGATGTTACGGTAACCAATCAGCTCATGTCAAGATGTACAGCCAGTTGCCAAGGCAAGCATCACTATTGCTCATACTAATTTAAACAAACTTTGTGACAAACTTTTGTGTGTAACCTGTCACACGATGTTTGTGGTATGATAATGAATGATGTCTTGGATCATGCAGCTTGTTGAGGATATGAGTGTTATTACTTCTCTAAGCAAACAGACTTATGGGTTTTGCTTGGTAAAATAAAAGCAAATGGCTGAAAAAAATGACATAGACTTGCATTTGAAGGAGAATTCAACATTTTACAATTAATGGTGGTCATGGATGCTTACAGGTGTTATCTGTGGCTATTACAAATAGCTTGGTTTTGTTCTTCAATCAATTTTTTGGGCCACTGTTGTGGGAACATGAAAGTTCAAGCATTACTGTAGTTTAAATAGTAAAACATGGTGCTAGCAGCAACAAAGTCCTGGGTTTGAGGCCCAGAGAATGCAAGAGCTGATATAAGCTTTGGATAAAAGCATTTACCACATGACTAAATGTGACCCTGGATCACAAAACCAGTAATAAGTAGCATGGGTATATTTGTAGCAATTGGCAACAATGGGTCAAAATAAATAATTAATTTTTCTTTTATGCCATTAGAAAACCATTAGAATATTGAGTAAAGATCATGTTCCATGAAGATATGTTGTAAATTTCCTACCGTAAACTTAATTTTTGATTAGTAATATGCAACTTCATTTTGACAACTTTAAAGCCAATTTTTCTCAATATTTAGATTTTTTTTGCACCCTCAGATTCCAGATTTTCAAATAGTTGTATATCAGCTAAATATTGTCCTATCCTAATAAACCATACATCAGTGGAAAGCCTTTTCCAGCTTTCAGATGATGTATAAATCTAAAAAAAAAAAAATACAAATAACTTTTACTTCTTTTTACACACATTATAATTACAGAACAATTTTTTGATTAATAAAGACATTTTTGCGCAGTTGCTTGCACAAAACTATATGACCCCAAAACTTTGTTTGCTTTTGTTATTTTGCTTGTTTTTGTTAGTTTGCTATTACCTGTAACTTACAAACTTCACATAATTTTTTCCCCAAATTCAGCAGATACTAAAGATTTTAACTCTAAAAACAAATACTAATCTGTAATCCTAACCTAAGCCCAAATCTTCCAAATCTCAGTACAGTTTAGAAGCACGTCCCAATAGATATCATTACCGTTGTTGCAGTTGGATCCATCCATGATATTTCTGAACTTTGAACAGTGTCAGTAGGGTCTGAACTTTTCTCGACAGATGACTGTGTGATTGAGTTGACCAGTGAAATTGGTTGCAGGGCAGGATATGCGCTTGCACACACGCTACAAACCTCATAGCATTTTTCTAAAAACCACTTAGAACCCTGTATCAACCTCAGCAATATCCTAGCAGTCACCCAGAACAACAGTAACCACATAACAAGGTGCTGAAAACCATTCAAAACTCTTTACACTACTGAAAAAAAAAAAAAAAAAAAAAAAAAAAAAAAACATCTAAAACCAGCATAGGCTGGATGGCTGGTTTTAGCTGGTCTCCCAGCCTGGCCAGGCTGGTTAGGCTGGTTTTAGCTGGTGGTCTCCCAGCCTGACCAGCTAAGACCAGCCTGGCCAGGGTGGGAAAGTGGCCAAAACCCAACTAAAACCAGCCTGCTGGTTGACCAGCTACCAGCTACAACCAGCCGACCAGCCTAGGCTGCTTTTAGCAGTTTTTTTCAGCAGGGTAACTACCACATAGCATTACTAACCTTGGATCTGCAAAGTTATGTGCTAGAAATACTCAACAAATCATTCTAGGAATTGCATAGCAACATGCTTAAAACAACATTAGTGATCTCATAGCAACATAGCAACACCCTGGAACCACATTATCACAGCGGCAATGGTTTGGACCATAAATATCTGTTTGGAAGTAATTCAGAAGTAGTAACTTTGCCAAACGTAACATTTTGTGGTATGTATCTGCACAATAAGTAAAGTAAGATCATTGAGATAATCATGTTTTCAGGTAAGCAGCAGACAAAGCATTAAGCTGTATTAGCCCAGGGTTGTCAAGTCCACTACTATTGGCCACTGCAGGTTGAAGCAAAACCCACCAACGAGGACACAATTTCAGAGGTTAAAACCTCTTAGAAGGAAGGTTTGACCTCCTGGAATGAGATTTTGGAGAGATTTTTGGAATACCAGCTGGGCTAGTTTTGTTACTCAGACCTGGCAACCCTGGTTGCCATATGGGAAATGGTGGGTCTTGTCACCTGTTTTAAAATAGAATCCTGGGTTTCTGTTGAGGATGTGCATGACAATGTCAACAGTGCAGTCAAATACAGTGAAGACATTCTTGGATGCAAGCCAAAGGCAAATTGCTATATCAAAGCGAAAGTGAAAGAATGAATAGGAACAGATTATGTCTGCAAAGAATTTTTCTTTTCTGTTCTTTCTCAGAATCCCTCTATTTCCTCTGTAAGGTGTGTATTATTCTGATGAGTCCGTGCTCGTCTTAATTAGCTGCAGCAGAGGCTCATGAGAGGAAGGAGGCTGCAAATGCAATAACGTGGTTTGCTGAGCCGTAACTCGACACTGCCTTAAACCACGGCGGAGATGTGGCTGGCTGCTGGCAGAGAAAGGGAGCATGGGAGCACAGTACCTTATCCGAAACCTCTTCCTCACTATTACCTCTCACCCACACATAATTGAGGGCTGTGGAGGATAGTCTACTTTATTTTACTTTACACGTCTGGGGTGTATTCTCCTCCGCAGATAGATGAAATGAGGCGGAGAATTATGATTTTGTAGAAGACGAAGTGCTATTTTATATTAGGCAGTCCTAAGTGCTTGGGTAACCTTAATTCACTGTGTATGCCCATGTCGTTACCTTTTCTGTAAGTGCTCATTGGTATTCTTTCACTTCACAGTCTTTTTTTCCTCTCCTTTAGACAGTTTTGCACCACATTTCCACCGGTCATGGGGGACGCCACTCGGAGTTGCACAAAAAACGTCCGTCACGGATTGTCTTCCTACCAAATTTGAATTAGTGCCCTGATTACACTGAGAGGGGTGAGCGGGACACAGATGGATTATGGACGGGATCTGAAACTGATGCCGCTGCCAGCTTCAAATGGAAAAGACAAACAGTTAGCTGGCATTTCTCGTTCTTACACACACACATTTTAAGGTTAACCATCTCCCCTCCTTTAAGCAAGTATATGGGATTTTAAAAATATACTTTAGCCTTATTTGAAAAACTTTTTGCAGAACTCCAGATTTTTTTAATTATTTTCACAGAAATAGATTACAAAGCAGATTTTTGATTAAATTATTTTTTTTTACTCAGTTACTTGCAAAATTCTATGTCTCCAAAATATTTTATCATAGTGAATTATTTGTTAACTAATACATTTTGAAGTTTACGTATATAAGGCTTTTCGGAAATGGCAAAGTTGCTCAACATTTCACTTTGAAAGCATTAGAGACATGCAAAAAAAGCAAGATATTATACAGATTTTTGATTAATAAAGACATTTTCGTGCAATAGGACCCCAAAATGATTTTAGCATAGTGAATGATTTGTAAACTAATAGATTTTGACCATAATTTATATGGCTTTTCGGATATGGTAAACTTGCTCGGTAGTCCACCTGGTACAGCATCCATGAAACACAAGTCATGAAAAAATAGCTCAAAGAGTTGTACAAACAAGCTAAAAAACATTATTATCTTCTGTTTTCTTCTGTTAAAACTGGTTTGATTTTGAGTTTGAAGTAGGTTGTACGTTAATGTAAGAACCATTTTCTATTTTTCACCAGACATTTTCTAACTGCCTTGATACATATGACAACCAAAGTAATAAAGGTACTAGTTACAGATAAAACTGAATGCCTTTGACTTAACATTTCACTTTAAATGTTTTACAATGTTTATTTGTAAACTAATACATTTTGACCATAATATAAATGGCTTTTCAGAGTTTTGGTAAACTTGCTTGGTTGTCCACCTGGTATTGCACAATCAAGCACTCAAAGAGTGTTTTACTTCGGGTAGAGTTTAAAGTAGGCTCTATGTTATAGAGCTTTAACATTTTAGCGCCATTTTCTATTTTTTCACTGGGCCTTTTTTTAACTGCCTTGATACATACAACAACCAAAGTCATAACGAAGCTACCAATTACAGATAGAACTCAATGCTATTGACTCAACATTTCACTTTGAAACTGTTACGAAATGTGCAAGAGGCAGCATAACAGAGTTGTGGACTCGAGTCACATGACTCGAGACTTGATTCGGACTGGAGTCACAAATTTGATGACTTGTGACTTGACTTGACATAATCAAAGTAGAATTGAGACTTGACTTAGACTTTGACAGCAATGACTTGAGACTTGACTTGGACTTGAACCCTGTGACACGGCAAGTCTTTATGGCTATATCTTTAAAAAAAAAAAACAACAACAGTTCTGATCGATATAGGCTTGTTACTGAAGTGTATGATTACAATGGAAGGCTATGATTAGTGCAGCTTTTGGCACTCAGCCAGAGAGGGACTCGCTAAGTGAGCACTTGTATTGTTTTTTTAATTAGGGTGACCATGCGTCCTCTTTTTGGACTTAAAAAATGCGTCCAGCCGGGATTGTTACTGTTACTGAAGTGTATGATTTCTGAATCACCCAAAATGTCCGGGATTTGGATTTGCTTTCTACAGTCTCCATTTATTGTGAGCATTTTTGTATTAAAGCCTTGCACATGACTGTTTTCATAATCCCGCAAACATATTGAATATAATTTTTGGGCATCACAGAGTCGCTATCAATGTGCAGAGTATTTAAATCACTTTGGATGCAGCTCATGTTGGATGTAGGGTTGCCAAATCCACATTTTTTCCACGGAATTGGGCTGATTTTAAACTCTTGCGGCAGGTTGATTTTCTCCCGTGGGTTAAAAGTTTGAAATATTGCATAAATTTAATTTGACTGAAATGCTTGTATTGAAACATTTTACATTCTACCTGTGATAAAACTGTGGTAGATATTAGTTTTGTGAAGGATGGCCACTGTGGTAGGAAGCTTTTTAGCTGTGTTTATCAATCTGCATAGTGATGAGTGTAAAATATGTAGATTTGGTATGGAAATTACATATTTTGATACCAAAACTAGGACCCCAACTTATTCAAATGGCTGAATCACAAACAAATAAAACAGTGGACTTAAAATAAATTATTAATTCAAGTAGACCTATATTTGTTCACAATCAATGATTAATTCCTCAATGAAACACCACTAATTATTGTATCTTTGCAATTATTCTTACTATAGACTATTATTAACTTTAAATTTACTGTAGTAATTAATAAAGAGACACTGATTTAGGCAAACGGCACTAATGACTTGTTTATGACTTAAAAGTTAAGGACTTGCAACTCGATTTGGACTTGACCATCAGATCAATAGCACATTTCTCCATAACAATGCGCATGATTTGAGAAATAATTTATGTTCGCAGCACCAGTAGTGTGGAACAAGTGACTATTTGTTGACATAAACAATGCTAAAAACCATCTCAAATGTATCTTACATTCATACTGGGCCATTATTAGACAGTAACAATAACATTGTCTTCTGTTTTTGTAGCTATTAACAATAAATTATCCATTTTTGTAACGTGTATCCCATGTTGACTGTTTGCCTACACAATGGCTTGAGGGAGTAATTTGTTATCTCAACTTTGATGCCGCCAAATGTTCCAGTGAACGATACCGCTGCATCAAAGTCAGGCGTCTTACCAGCTTGTTTGTTTACTGTCTGACTCTCATAAATTTTAAGATGAAGACCAACTTCGAGTGCCAGGTCTGCGCCAAGTGAAACAAGACTAATGGGAACACTATAATTTTGTTAGTGCCTATGCTAACGGAAAGTGACAAATCTGTATAAATTCTCCAAACAACAAGAGGGTAGTTTTATGAAAGATGAAACGATGAAAAGATTTTCCATTAGTCATGCAGTAGACTAGTTGATTAGTGAGGCTGACTAGTCGGTTAATATTAATTTGTCATTTCAGCTTAGATTTATACATTTTTAAATTTTTTAAATCAGTTTATGTATTCCCTCTGAATCAAACCCAATAGGTGCTGCTGGTATTATGCACTAAGCACAGTGGCTAAGAAATGTGTTTGATTGAGATAGTAAACCTGTTTGGTTGTACAGAAGGCCCGCCAATTAGTCCATTTTATTAGCTATTTTCACAGTATATATGGTCATTAAGTAAAAGTGTGATTATTTGTGCAACATCTGATTGATATGTGATAGGTAGCCTTAAAAGACGCAACAGTTACCACGGTTACAGCTTTTTAGTGAAACCTAAGCAGAATTTTAATGGCTTTCTGCCATCCCATAATTTCAGCGATAAGAGCTGGAAAGGACCAGAGGCCAGTATGGCGTATAAATCTGTCTCGTAGCAACAGACTGTATGTCTAAGAGAAACAGAGAGCAAGAGATAGCGAAAAAGTGTGTGTAGATTCATCAGAGGCACTTAAATTAGTCGCATTTAAATTGCCTTCCAGGGTCCCCTGGTGGATTGTTGCCCTTTGAATAACAATAAGATAAACCTCGACGTCTCCTCCCAAATGGACGGCGTCCTTTTTAGATGTCCCAGCTCTGTCAATCAGTTCATATCGTCCTTTTTACTGTCATTACCCTTCCGATACTAATAATGTTAGAAACAAACAGTGGCCAGATAAGGGGCCTTTTAAAACAGGATGCATTATTTAGCACCAAGCGCTAATGGTCCTGATCGGCGTGGGACAATTGAATAACATCAGCCGATAAGGAGCGTTCCCTCTCTAGATCGGCCTCTGAAACCATAGATAGCACGCTCGAACGAAAGGTTTATCGGGGTGGCGGCGTGTAAGAGAGACGGTCCCATAAAACAACGTTAGCATCAGAAATTCAGATCACCGCTAGCGTAAGATGGGGGTAAGACTGTGCTAGAGGAAGAAGAAAAATCAATGGGGAGGTGGTCAGTATTAATCTAACATCAATATAGGCAGTATCTTTTACTTTTCATGGTAATTGCCCCAGTGATCTCCTAAAGTGGCTCTCAAGTGCTTTAAGGGCCAACTGATAGCATCTTATCGGCCCGCAGAAGGCCTCAAGAGGGACAGGGGTCCCGGGCCTGTGCGTGTAAAAGAGAGTGTGTGTATACCAGTGGCGACTGCTGCTGTTCAATAGAGGAGAAGCATAAATGTCACTGTGGCTAAATGTGTACATGGGTTTATATACAGTATATGTCTGTGTATGTGTGTATATATATATATATATATATATATATATATATATATATTATTTATTATTATATTTATATATATATAAATTTTAATGTTTACATTGTTGTTCCTAAAGAGTGATATTACTTAAATAAATAAATAAATAAATAAACAAATAAAGGGCACCCTGTGGTCTCTTGAACATCCCAGTCATGCAACAACAACCACAAAATCACAAGCATATATCAAGTGTGGCATTTGGGAATCACATGCATATATTAATGTGGATTAAAACAGATAAACCAGTTTATTATTTTATTATTATTTGACTGAATGTTTATTGTTTTTTTTTAACAAAATAAAATAAAATAAAATAAAATAAAATAAAATAAAATAAAATAAAATGCCAGATGTATTTAAAAGTAATAGGCGGTTTATTGATATATTGCAACAATATAAAGGTGTATAATATTTTAGAACATTAACATCTAAGTTATAAATCTACAGAGTAATTAGATATTATGTATTATATCCATATTATGTAGTATTATACATTGTATTTATAATGTGTATATATGTAAATCAATAAATGATCACCAAAAATATAATATATAATAAAATACTGTATTGCACCAGGAGTGACATGTAAAATATAGTTTTGTTAATTTACATTTATAAATAAACCATTGATAATATTTTTTTATAATAATTCTATATTTATTATTATAACTTTAAATGTTATATATGGTGTCATTTAATTTTTATGATTCATTTATAGATTCATAAAATAATCAAAAAATAAATAAATTATATAGATTTGTATTAATACTTAAAAAAAAAAATATATATATATAAAAAAAAATATATATATATATATATATATATTTATATAACATATATTATAACATATAACATATCTCTGCACTACATCCAAGTATGAACAAAACCGAATGTGACGTGAAAATGCAAGCGCAAGCATGCCATTTTAGTTTGTTTCTCAATCGCTCATCTTTCAGCTCTTTCATCGTGATTCAGGTTTTTCACAAGATTTGTACCCAAGGATTCAACATCCTATGTTCAATTCTGAGGTGAGCTACCGAACAAGATTGTTACGTTGAGAACACCGGAAAGCCAAACATATGGAGCTGTAGTCATTACTGTATAGAAACAATTACATTTCTGTTGAAAACTGCAGAGATACTGCAGTGTACTTATTGGTACATATTTCACATCTTGCAAAAAAGTTCCCATAGGTACGTTTTCAACATGAGATCAGCTAGAAAAATACGGTACTAACATTTTTGTTTTTATATTATTAACTGATACAACCTATTGAAGTACTGAAATCTGTTGGTACATAACAGATAAGGAAAAAAACAAACAAAAAAAAAACAAAAAAACTATTTTAACAAGAAAAAAAAACAAAAAAAAAACAGGGAATTCTGGAAATGTTCAATCACTTCACTAACATTATACAAATCTTTTTCCACTTCCAAAAACTGCTTTACTGTAAAATTACCATAAATGAAATGTCAAATACAGTTAATTAACAATTAACCAATTAATAGTTTTTTACTGTAACCTTTTTTAACAGTCTTTTACAATATGCAGTATAAAAGAACACAGAAGGAGACATTTGATAAACATAGATAAACATTTTTGTGAAATCTTACTGGAAGCTGTCACCACTGGTGTATATGCATGGGATCTGTCAGGAAATGAACAGCTAAGCTTTATGTATTTACCTTTCAACACTATTTTTCTCTCTCTATGTCTTTCTCGTGTCATTTTGGTCCTTTTTTAGACCCAGGGCCTGACAGCACATGCTATTTAAGGGTGGAAGTTATGTCAGCTATGACCAAATGTGAGAATGAGACCATCTCAGTACACCACTCTTGGCAATTCTCAATCCATTCAGATGGACGTGTGAGAGTGTGTGTGTGCGTGTGTGTGTTGCAGAAAGGCATCACCACAATTCATCGCTCTGAGCACATTTGCAAGTTTTAACAGTGACTAGTCCAAAAGGCATTTCTCCCACGCTCAGACCTTCATTTTCCAGCGAACAGGGCTCTATTTTCCTTTTCTTTCGTTTATTCGCTCTCTCTCTCTTTCCTGCCCTCTCTGCTTCCTCCCAATAATTCAATCCAATTCAGGGCATGACCGCAGACTCTTACAGTAGCGCTAAATGTATTGAACTATATTTAGAAGAAAACGGCTAGCAATACATCTCGCATACCCTTTCAATACATTCTGGTCAGCTTACACACACACACACACACACACACACACACACACACACAAACACACGCTGCCTTCGAGTCATGTCGGAATAATCGTATTTATGAGATGAGTGCATATGAATGACAACACAGTGTCATAATTACTGTTCAAGTGGGATTTTCTTTGAGTTCAGGCTGTATGCATTGTAATGTGTGATTTTAAAGAATCATAAGTGCTAATTGCTCTTAAATATGTTGAACTGTCATTGTGAAGTTTGACTTTTCAGTTAATTTGCACTGTAGAAAAGGGAAAGTTTTGGTTGCTCGTTGCTATGATGAACTTATTATTATTAGTTTATTTTAAGTAGTAATGATTCGTGTTTCACTAAGTGAGCCAGATGTCCATTCATTTACTGATTAGACTGATTCTGAAGAGTTTGTCATGACTCACTGATTCGGAAAGTGCTTTTGGCTGACTAACAGTCGTTTGTTTTTAAGTCTGTCCATGTTGGAGTTAACCGTCTGAGAAGAAAGAAGAAAAAAATTGAATATGCAGTAGTTCGTATGAGTTTTGTGTACTTTTAAGAAAGAATAGCAGCAGAAAACAATACTCTTTTAGACTTTTACACAATTGTTTTCCATAGTTTTCCAAGTTATGTTGTGCAGCACCTTATTTGACAATGAATTAATAAATGAACACATTTTTAAAGCTGTGATTTGTCTTAAAATTGGCATTTGCTAACAAGTGGCTGGTAAACACCAACATGATCTCATTAAATTTCTTATGTATTTTATGTAAAATGTGGTTCTACAATATGTACATTTACATACTTTTGACACTAAAACGTACAATACTGACATATTTCCAACATTTAAACGTACAATACTGACATATTGATGACACCTAAAATGTAAATGATTTACATATAAACAATTTTACAGACTTACAAATGAATCACTATGAATATTGAAACTGTGACATTAATGTTTTTGTTATTGTGTTTAGTTGTCATATCAATGGCATTATGTTTTAATTGCATTATTAAATTGTTTACTCATTTACTTAATATGAAATAACATTTAGTTCTGTTCTGTGTGATTTATGCTGCCAGCTTGTTTCGAAGAATACATAATGTTAAACAAAACTACACTTTGAACCCTTAAAATGAATAACATTTTTGCAATCATTTAATGTTATTATGTAATGTTTATTTTGTTTGCCATCTCTGACATGCTGTGACAGACAATAGAGCCATAAAATATACCAAAACCGCAACATAATTACAAAAGGAATCAATTTTATTTGTACGCTGTTATCCAAATTTTCAGAATCCATCTGACTGTGAGGAATAGTCCCAAACTCAAGCATATTCAGCGTTCTTCATCTCCATCCTGAGCAGCGACCATAAGCAAAAATATAAATTGCTTAGTGATAAAATTATAAAAACGCATTGATACAAATATCTCAATGTTATACAACAGGGGTGCCCAACCCTGTTCCTGGAGATCTACCATCCTGATATGGAACAAAACAAAGGTTATTAATATATTTCTGGTCATATCACGCATCCTTAAGTGAAATAAATTTTTTCTAAATCGTAGTTCAGAACTTCACAGGAGGACATCAGGCATCTAAACATACATACATTTCTACACTAAACAAGCAGAAATGTTTCTGTGGTATGTTCGTACATATGTGGTGCTTGTATCATCCCCCTATCAGATCGATTTACAAAGCCCCTTGATGTGGCCACGCCCCCCTTCCATGAGCTGAGATCTGATTGGCTCACGGTTCACAGTGCCTTTAGGTGAAGGGCTGATGCCAGGGGGTTGGGTGGCATGGAGTGGCAGGCACTGGGTACTCATCTGTGCCAGGCATTGGCACTCTGCCCTATGAGAAGATCTCTAGAGAGCTACACACAAACACACACAAATACACACACACAGCATGTCTTGCCCGTCTGGCTGTGCAAGGAAGCTTCACTCACCTTTAGGGGTGTAATACAGCTGGCAGAAATATGTGCTAAGAGTGTTTGTATGTGCAGTGGTGTGTGTGAGAGAGAGAGTTTGCAGATAAATTGTGTATTCAGTGACTTCACTCATTTGACTAAATCTGTTGACACAACATTATTTGTCTAATTTTGTATATATTTTGTGTGTGCTTTATTGACACTTTGTTTTCTTAAGTAATACTGGTCTCATTGTGCAGGATTCATCAGTGCAATAAAAAAAATAAAAAAACATTCCTGAACTCAAGAGTTACCAGTTTAAATCAGTCTGACAAGCCTATATGTATAGTATCTCACAAAAGTGAGCACACCCCTCACATTTCAGCAACCATTTTAGTATATCTTCTCAAGGGACAATACTATAGAAATGAAACTTGGATATATTTTAGAGTAGTCGGTGTGCAGCTTGTATAGCAGTATATATTTACTGTCCTCTAAAAATAACTCAACATGCAGCCATTATTGTCAAAACTGCTGGCAACAAAAGTGAGTACACCCTAAGTGATAACAGCAGTATGTTGTTTTAACCATGCAAAGCCACATGTCCTATTCATCATGTTTGTTTTTGTCTGCTTGACAGGACAATACAAAGTTGTGTATCTTGTATTAGAGCAGTTAAATTTGTTGCTTTAAGTACATTTCTCTCATACTGACCACTGGATGTTCAACATGGCACCTCATGGCAAAGAACTCTCTGAGGATTTGAGAATTAGAGTTGTTGCTTTCCATAAAGATAGCCAAGACTATTAGATGTTCAGTAACACCCTGGAACCAAGTTACACTACAGTGGTCAGGGTCATACAGAGGTTTTCCAAGATGGGTTCCATTCAGAACAAGCCTTGCAAGGGTCGATCAACAAAGTTGAGTACTCGTTCTGTGCATTAGGTGCAGAACCTGGCTTCAAAAAACAGATGCATGAGTGCTGCCAGCATTGCTTTAAAGGTTGCAGAATTAGAAGATGAACTTGTCAGTGCTCAGACCATACGTCACACACTGGAACAAGTCTGTTTGCATGGGTGTTGTCCCAGAAGGAAGCCTCTGCTGAAGCTGGCTCACAAGAAAGCCCGCAAACAGTTTCCTGAAGACAACCTGTTTGTCTTCAAAAGAGCATGAATTACTGGAACCATGTCATGTGGTCTGATGAGGCTTAGATAAACTTGTTTGCCTAAGATGGTGTCCAGCATGTGTGGTGATGCCCTGGTGAGGAGTACCAAGAAAATTGTGTCTTGCCTACAGTCAAGCATGGTGGTGGTAGCATCATGGTCTGGGGCTGAATGACTGCTGCTGGTACTATAAAGCTGCAGTTCATTGATGGGAAACATGGATTCTATTATGTACTGTACATTCTAAAGCAGAACATGATGCCTTCCAGAAACAAGGCAGAACGACAGTTTTCCAACATGATAACGACCCCAAACACACGACCAAGATGACAACTGCCTTGCTGAGGAAGCTGAAGGTGATGGGGTGGCCAAGTATGTCTACAGACCTGAACCCTATTAAGCACCTGTGGGGCATCCTCAAGCGGAAGGTGGGAAAGCACCATGTGTCTAACATCCAGCAGCTACGTGATTTCATTATAGAGAAGTGGAAGAGGATCCTAGCAACAACCTGTGCAGCTCTGGTCAATTCCATGCTTAATTAAGGATGATTAAGGCATTGCTAGATAACAATGGTGCTAACACAAAATACTGACACTTTGGACAAGTTCACTTAGGGTGTACTCACTTTTGTTGCCAGCTATTTTGACAACAATGGCTGTATGTTGAGTAATCAGAGGACAGTAAATCTATACTGCTTACAAGCTGCACATTGACTATTCTAAAATATATCCAAGTTTCATTTCTATAATATTGTCCCTTGAGAAGGTATACTAAAATAGTTGCTGAAATGTGAGGGGTGTACTCACTTTTTTGAGATACTGTATATGTACATGTATATGAAAGTTTTAGGCTGTTAAAACCCCAAATAAATGAATAAATAAACATTTTAAAACACCATTTATTTATTGATATAATGTAAATTTAATTTATTTCTTAAAGCTGCATTTTTAGCAGACCTCATTCTAATTTTAGCAGAAATCATTCTAATATGCTGATTTTTATAATTTATTATCAGTTTTGAAAACAAAGTATTTACAAATATTTTTTTTTTTTTTACTATTTTTACCATTTAAAATAAAGATTTTCTGAATATATTTTAAAATGTTATTTATGCCTGTGATTTCAAAGGGGCTTTGTTTTCAGATGTTGAAAACAGCTGAGTAGATTTTTTTTTCAAGTTTCTTTGATGAATAGAAAGTAAAAAACAGCATTTATCTGAATGGAAATCTTTTGTACCATTCCAAATGTCTTCATCATCACTTTTGATCAATTTAAAGCATCCTTGCTAAATAAAAATATTAATTTATATAATTTCTTTCCACAATAAATATTTTTTTTCTTTAGATCTTACTATTCATCAAAGAAACCTGAAAAAGTACTCAACTATTTAAAATACTGATGATGATAACAATAATAATAAATGTTTCTTGAACAGTAAATCAACATATTAGAATGATTTCTGAAGGATCATGTGACACTAAAGACTGGAGTAATGATGCTGAAAATTTAGCTTTGATGATAGGAATAAATTACATTTTAAAATATATTGAAATAAAAATCAGTTATTAAATAGTACATTTTTTTTTAAATGTTATGTTTGTGCTGTACTTTGGATCAAATGCATTCAGACTTGGTGAGCCGAAGAGACTTCTTTAATCTAAAATCTTGCTGTTCAAAAACTTTTGACTGGTAGTGTAAACATTGTTTATTAGGACGAAAAAAAACCAAAACATACTCAACAGTCTTTTGAAATGTAAAAAATGTCATTAGTTTTGTGTGAGGGGTCGAGTTAGGGTAAGGGAATATAAAATATAGTTTGTACAGTATAAAAACCATTACGCCTATGGGGAGTCCTCATAAACCACATATAGAAGTGGGTGTGTGCGTATATGTAAGATGTGTATGTGTTATCCTAATCAGGTTTGCCCACTAATTCCGATATTGATATAATAAAATAAGACAAAAAGTCTAGATCAACCTATATATATATATATATATATATATATATATATATATATATATATATATATTACTTTCCTCTGGCCCTTTTCTCTGTCACACACTCCGTCAGACACACTGTGATGAGAGTATTTAGCCTGAGAGTTAATTTAGCAGAATACTATTGAATTTCGTCAGAATGGCTGCGCTATATCTAATGAAAACGTTGGGAAAATCTCTCGGACCATATAAAGTCTTTAGGATTATCCAACATCTATACAAATAAAGCCGTTCATCGCATTAAAGCAAGACACTGTTATAAATAGACTCTAATACCAATGTAGTTTTCAAGGGGACACAAAACTGTTCGTTGCTTGATTGCATTTCCCCTCTCCTGTGATAATAATTACGCACCCTCCGTAGTGTACACTAATGCCGTGTTCTCTACCCGGGAATATGATCTGGTTCGCTTTTTCACACCCAGAAAGAGAATATCCTTATGTGTCCTACCCAACACATTCACTCACACACTCACTTATTCAACAGTCAATCACTTTTAGAAGAAGAAGAAGAAGAAAAAAAACGAGATTCCACATGGAAGTCTTTCGTTCTTTGCTCTCGCTCTGTGAGATGGCAGTTTGTTGGAACGCTGGGAGCGCAGCTTTACCATGGCAACCTCTCTCTCATCAAAAAAGCCTCCAATCGGCCTGAAATCAGCATGCAAAATGCCACTCAACCCTGTAGCCTTTATTAAAGTTTGCAGGGACTCAATTTGCAGATAGCGATCGTTTTCCTATTAAAAAGCACAGTGTAAGATAGTTTTTTTCCCCCTTCTCTCTCTCTCTGTAAAGCGGAGGGAGGGGGAGAGCAAAAGAGAGAGAGAGAGGGCTAATCAGCATAGGCTGATGTGATTTCGCTGTCACAAATCCCGCCTGGGGCTCACACAGCCCCGTCGAGCTAGTGGAACCGCGGCGGGCTTAGCGGTCGCCGCGGCGACTTAGCTCCTCAGTAGAACGTCCCCCCTCGCTGCCACCCCTCTGCACCCACACCCCAAACCCCTCGCCGCTGATGGGGTGCACGCTGATAAGACCGAGCGATTCTGATTGGCTGCCTCGCTCATCTCCCGTTTGGAAGTGTTTTTGTGTGTGCGCGTGTGTCTGTGTGACCTGTAGCTGGTACATAGGAAGCTCTTGGGGATGCTTTTATGTGATTCCGTGTCATTTGTTGAGAGGGAGAGACAGAGAAATAGACTTGCCGATGAAAAGGTGATGAGAGGGGGTGGAATTGGGCCACACTCCTGAAGTGACCCTCGCGGAGGGGGTAGACATCCAGTTTAAACCCGCCTCGGTCTGTCTTTCCACCCGATTTTCCAATTTTCGCTTCAATCTCTATGACTTTGTGGATGTGAGACAGATCAAAATGCGATGTTAAAATGCGCTTTCGATAATCGTGCCTCAAAATCGACATGAAACGCCGCTCCAAACTCATTTGACTTCTGTAATGGTAAGTGTTTCAGAGTGAAAAACTGAAAATGAGAAGAAAAAAAAATATATATATATATATATATATATATATAGGATGTGACTTGGTTTATACATATGGATGGTGAAAAGTATGGAAGCCTGCTTCTGTCTGAGATTGAAAAATAAAAAAGGTAATTGTAAGATAATGAAATTAAGTCTAACTGTGGGAGTCGCAATAAAGTCGCAATTCGCTATTCAAGAAGGAGGTTGCAAAAAATGAGATTTAACATCATGCTGTGAGATACAAAGTCGTGATGACAAGAAGGTGGAATAGTGAAATTTAACACCATTCTGTTTGAAAAAAAACAAAGTGAGATATAATGTCACAATTATAAAAAGGTCGCAATTTGCGAGACTAAACATCACATTGTTAGGAAAAAGAAAAGTCGCAATTACAGAAATTCCAAGAAATCCCAAATACGAGATTTAACATCACACTGTGAGATATAAAGTCGCAATTATGAGAAAAAGTGCAATTGTAAGATTTAATGTCAGAAGTTAGAAAAAAAAAAGTTGCAATTCCAAAAGAAGTCGCAAATATGTGACTTAGCATCATACTGTGAGATATAAAGTTACGAGAAAAGGTGGAATTGTGAGACTTAACATCACACTGTTAGAAAAAAAACTAAAAAGTAGCAATTGAGACACTTAACATCATGCTGTTAACTCTGGAAAAAAAATCTATAATTATTATATGAGATGTAACATCACACTGTGAGATATAAAGGCGCAATTACGAGGTGCAATTGTGAGATTTAATGTCACGCTGTTAGGAAAAAGTAAAGTTGCAATTTTAGAAGAAGTTGCAAATATCAAATTTAACATCAAACTGTAAGATACACAGTCAGAATTTTTTTTAGAAAATGCGCAATTGTGAGATTTATAAAAATGCTTTTTTTAAGTTCCAAAAAAAGTTGCAAGGGTGAGATTTTAAAATCACACAGAGATACAAAGTCGCAATTGAGCAAAAAGGTGCAATTGTGAGATTTAACATCACATTGTTAGAGAACAACAGCTGCAATTTCAAAAGAAGTTGAAAATATGAAATCTAACATCACACCGTGAGAAATAAATTCGCAATTATGAAAAAGTTGCAACTGCGAGAATGATCACACTAAATAAATAAAATTTGCGAATGTCACAATTCCAAAAAGATTTGACGTCACACGGTTTAAAAAAAAAGAAGTCACAATTCCAAAAGAAGTTGCAAATGTGAGATTTAATGTCACACTGTGAGATTTAAAGTCACAATTATGAGAAAAATTGCAGTTGTAAAATTTAACATCACACTGTTAGGGAAAAAAAAAAGAGTTGCATTTCCGAAAGATATAATGTCACAATTCCAAAAAAAACACAATTTGCGAGACTTAACATCACACTGTTAAGAAAAAAACAATGTTGCAGTTTCAAAAGAAGTCGCAAACATGAGATTTAACATCACATTGGTAGATATAAATTTGCAGTTCCAAAAAATGTGCTATTTGCAAGACTGAACATCACACTGGTAAGTACAAAACCAACGTTGTAATTCCAGAAGAGTTCGCAAATATGAGATTTAACATCACAATGTGAGATATAAAGTCAAAATTTTCAAGAAAATGTGCAGTTGTTAGATTAAACGTCACACTGTTTGAAGAAAGTTGCAATACCAAAAGAAGTTGCAAATGTGGGATTATTCACCACACTGTAAGATATAAATTCGCAATTCCTAAAAAAGGTGCAATTTTGAAAAAAAAAAAAAAAAAAAACAGTTGCGATTTAAAAAAAAAAAAAGTATGAGTTTTATTGTTGCACTGAGATATATTGTCACAATTCCAAAAGAAGTCGCAAACATGAGTTAACATCACACACTTAGGAAAAATCAAGCAAACAAACAAACAAACAAACAAACAACAACAACAAAACGGCTGCAATTCCAGTAATCGCAAATATGAGATTTAGCATCATACTATAAAGTCACAATGTCACACTGTGAGCTATAAAGTTTCAACTATAAAAAAAAATCACAATTGTAAGTTAGTAAGTCGCAATTATGGAAAGACAAATGCTGAAACATGCATGCTGAAACAATTTAAAGTCTAAGTTTTGCTTAACAAATTTTTAGCATATAACCTGCACTACACAGCATGAAATAGTTTAACGTGTTTAAATGGTTATATGTTATGAATGCGTAAGGGGACACTATTGCACTACAGCATTGTATACTGTGATCGTAAACAAAAGCATGTGACAAGCTGACAGTGATTGGAGTACTTTGTGATTGAAAAGTTAATGTTACGTTGTGAAATATATAGTAGAAATTTGAAATTCTTCAACTTAAACTTGTGTCGTTAGGTATGTTTGATAAGAATTTGCAGCATTAAAGGCTAATTTAAACCTCTGCTTAGTATCCAAGATCTATATTTAGCCTATGTGTGCATTTTTGTACATTCACAAAATCCCCACAGATGTTTCGTGGGAAACTATATTCACTTCTGTGAAAATACCATGAAATCATTATCAAAATATGTTTGGAAACCAAGGATTCAGTATCTGTGTGTGTGTGTACGCGTGTGCATATTTTTCTTGTTAATAGAAAGGTTGTAGTCAATCTGCTTAGTGTAACAGTAATTGAATTCGATTCTAATGGCAAGTGGCATGTGTGCAATGAAACATGACACCAAGAGTGAGAGAGAAAGAGAAGGTCTTTAAAACCAAGAATGGTCTGGCTATAACTGAAACTGTAAGGGATAGTTCACCAGAAAATGAAAAATTTCCACAAAACTATTCAGCCGCACAACTGTATTTCACATTGAAAATAGTAAGAAAGGTTTCTTGAGGACCACATCAACACATCAGAATGATTTCAGAGGGATGTGACGTCATTTCCATGATGTTTAATGACCAAAAATAATACTAAAACTTGCTTAGCAAACACCGCTAATGGCTGAAAAAGCTTTTTATGGTGATTATGTGTGTATGTGCGATGGAAAGTGCGATAGAGATGAGTGTTCCTTTATGACAGGCCTTGTACTTGGCACCAATCTATTGATCTTTTGGCACCATTAGCACAAATGACCAATCAGATGCAGGCTTTCTAAACCAAAAACCTGTCATGGTCTGATGATGTCATAAAACTCTTAACCGATCCTTATCAGGGGTTTACTTGAGCCAGTGCACTCTCTCTTTGTGCGCGCGCGTGTGTGAGACACAGAGATAGATACTGTCATCGCTGATATACAGCATTAGTGCAGATACAAAGAATAAGTCACAGCAAACTCCTCCCAGGAACAAGATGATTAAAACATCTTATCCCTGTTTCTCAACAATCAAGGAAATAGGCAGATATGAGGAGAGAGAGGGAGAGAGTGTGTGTTTTACACCGACCTGGATCATTGTGATTTCATATTTGTGTGCATTTGTGTGCATGTCAAGCAGATCCTCGCAATCTCTTCAGTCTTATCGGCGTATTTCGCCTGTTTATCGCCGTGTTTATTCCGACGCAAAACCCTCGCTGATAATACACTTCCCTGATGCAAATAACTCCCTAGTTTTTCCCAGACTTCAAACAGACAGTTCTATCTAAAACAAAAGACTGAGTTAAGTTGTCTTTTGTTTCAAATGTTTATACCTTTTGCTGTTAACGTTTTTATATATATATATATATATATTTGTGCATCTATGTACATTTCACCTTCCACATAGATGTAATAAACACGTTTACATTATTTCAGTATATAATGCAAAGTAGAATGTTTTTTGTTTATGGCTAGATGTATTATCAAACAACAACCTTTTTTCCCGCCAAAATTCAATTGATATTTTAACAATGTTTTGTTTTTGAGTGCAAAATATAGACATGTTTAACGTTGTGGTTTTGCTTACATTTTGGGTATACATTTATAGCATTGTGTTTCACATTTATGAACGTTTATTTTGTGAAACCGTAGTTGATAATGCACTTCACCGATGTGTGTTCAACAATCGCTGACATTTTTATTAGAAAAACAAAACATAGACAATGTCAGTCAAAAGTTTTTGAACCGTAATTTTTTTTTGTTTTTTTAAAGAAGTCTCATCTGCTCACCAAGCCTGCATTTATTTGATCCTAGATACAGCAAAAACAGTAAAACATTGAAATGTTTGTATTATTTAAAATAACTTTTTTTCCTATTTGAATATATTTTAAAATGTAATTTATTCCAGTCTTAAGCGTCAAATGATCTTTCAGAAATCATTCCAATATTCTGATTTGCTGTTCAAGAAACATTTTTTATTATGTTTATCAATATTTAAAACAGTTGAGGACATTTGTTTTCAGGATTCTTTGATAAATAGAAAGATACAAAGATCAGCATTTATCTAAAATAAAAAGCTTTTGTAACATTACACACTATATCATTCAAAAAGGGAAAGAAATTATAGAAATTAATACTTTTATTTAGCAAGGATGCTTTAAATGGATAAAAAGGGATGATAAAGGCATAAATAATGTTACAAAAGATTTCTTTTTAAATAAAGACTGTTCTTCTGAACTTTCCATTCGTCAAAGAAACCAGAAAGTAATTCTACTCTGTTGTTTTCAACATAATAATAACACGTGTTTTTGAGAAGCAAATCAGAATGTTTGAATGATTTCTGAGGGATCATGTGACTGGAGTAATGATGTTAAAAATTCAGCTTTAAAACCACAGGAATATATTAAATTTTAAAATATATTCAAATAGAAAGCAGTTAGTGTAAATAGTAAAAATATTTCAAAGTTTTACTGTTTTTCTGTACTTTGGATCAAATAAATGCAGGCTTGGTGAGCAAAAGATACTTAGAAAAATACATCAAAAATATTTTGACTGGTATTGTCCATTAATATTTAAAATACACCTTCTGTTTAGCTTGTTTGTTTACATGTATTTATTTACTTATATATTATATTTATATATATCCCATGTATATATGAGAGTATATATATGAGTGTGTATGTATATATATATATATATATATATATATGTATATGTATATGTATGTATATGTGTATGTGTATGTGTATATGTTTATATTTCTTTACATACAGACTCATTTTTTGCTTTTCACATATACATGAAATCTGCACAGCGTCTTATTTGCATGTGTTCAACTTGATGCATAGATTTTTGATCAGTATTTAGGTTGATTTATTTGTTTAATTATAAGACAGTTGTGAGAAACTATAAAACCTAGAGAGGCAAAACTGGATCAGGACATGAACCAGCCCCATCTTGAACCTGAGAACCTATATGACGACTCATTACATGTGTTACCCATTACGCCACAGCACCAACAGCCATGTATATTTCAATATAAACCCCCAGTTGACAATTCAGTTCAAAAGACAAAATGCTGCATACCTAGTTTAACAATGTTTTGTCCCTATCTACACCCAAAATCCAGACGTGTTTATTTACAACTGCATTTGCGTACATTTCACGTTCCGAATAGACACAACGAAGCGCTTTACACTTAAAACGCACCTTTTGTTTGCCCGACGCACGGCCACGTGAAATCTGCAGGGTGTCGTTGTTTGTGTGTTTACGTGCGCGCGTATATGATATGTTTACCAAATACCTGTTTATAATGCAGAGGAGCGGCAGCGTGTTGGCTGGTCTCGGCGGTAAATGGCGGGTATTATTCGTCAGTCTGGCAGTGTCTGGAGGCTGCTTCGCGCAGATACAAGGAGGCAACTGATAAGAAGAGCATCAGAAGGCTAGTTAATTGCCTCCAGTCTGCGGGAGCAGGGGGAATATTTAAAATCTATCGGATTAAAGGCAGATTAAACAGAACCCAGGCACAGGACCCAATGGCGCTGAAAGATTGCAATCAGCAAGGGTAATGGTGGAAGAGAAGGAGAGAGAGCGAAAAAAGAATAGGGCAGAAAGAGAGAGAGAGGCAGATAGGAAATTCAGATCCGCGGCTAATGCCCAGGGTTCCATCTTGTAAGCACGATTCATCTATGTGTAAATCATTTTCTCTCTCTCTCTCCGTCTCTCCCTCTTGCGTTTTTTTTTTTTTTTTTTTTTCTCAGGCCTGCATTGCTATGGCAGGCGCTCGTTCGCTCGTGCTTGGCTTATCGGTCGATCGGTGAATTAAAACTGCTCTTGCCCCTCGGAGGATTAGGAAGGTTGATTGAAGCCTGTATGAAAACTAGCTAATAAGTGGGAAATGTCAGAGGGGGCACTCTATCGAAACTGTGTACTTTTCATAATAACGCTTACGGGAACGGGGTGCGGATCGGGCTGCCGCATGTGCAGGGAGGGGCGGCTGACACGTCGGGCCTGAAGGATGGAAGGACAGAGGTGTGATGATGGATGGAATGGACTGTGCTGCCATTTGGATGAGGGTGAAGAGAGGAGGGCAGTATTTTTGTGTCACGTTGTTGGCGGAAAATTGCAAACAATAGCGAGGACAACAGGGTGGAGGATTTATCCTTGATGTTTACACACTGTCATCATCCTGGAGCAAGAGATGTAGAAATTGCAAAAAAGCTGAAAGGATACAATTGTTCATTTTGAAATCAGATGACCTGAGTGGAGATCTCAGATAACCGAGTGCAAAATTAAAGGGATTTTTGTAGCAAAAGTGTTTGTCAAGACGTTTACATGTAGTCCACAAGAGAAAATAGCTGAATTTATAATGTCCCTGTACAAAAGTTTACATACACTTGATTTCTTAATACTGTTTTATTATTTGAACAATCCACTTTTTTTTTTTTTTTTTCCTTCAGGTCCCACAAATTCTTTGGTTTCCTAGCATTTTTGTGTATTTGAACCCTTTCTAACAACGACTGTATGATTTTAAGATCCATCTTTTCACACTAAGGAGAATTGAGGGACTCTCATGCAACTATTACAGAAGGTTAAAAAGCTCACTGATGCTCCAGAAGGAGAGACAATGCATTATAAGCCAGGCGTGTAAACTTTTGAACAGAATGAAGATGCATACATTTTTCTTATTTTGCCTAAATATCTTTTTTTTTTCATTTAGTACTGCCCTTCAGAAGCTACAGAAGATACACGTTTCCCGGAAGTTAGATTTACCCTGATCTTCAAATGCGAAAGTTTTCACCCGCTGTATGTATGTATAATGTAATATTTCTATATAATGTATGTAGTAATATATCACAGGAAAATAGTCAAATAAAAATAAATTTTCCAATATTATTTTCACCACATCTCAAGAAACTTTTTATTATTATTATTATTATTATTATTTTGACAAACTTTTGTTTTCGATTTTATTTTTTTAATTTATTAAAATGTAATTAAAATGTAATTATTTTGTAAAATGTATATTGATTTTTGTCGAGGCAAAAACAATGAATTCTATACATTAAAATAATTTGAAAATTATTAAAAGAAAATGAGGACATTTTTATGTAATCTTCGTATAACAAAAAGAGAAAGGTTGGAACCTGTTTTTACTAAGTTTTACTAAAAATCAACACCTGGTACAAAAAAAAAAAAAAAAAAACAGTTCAAGAAATGCACAAAATGACTGATCCTACACAGTGGTCAGTCTGTCCTGAGTTTATATTACATTCAGAAATCCAGGATGTACTGTAGACAGTGGACTCGGCTTCATCCAGTGATTCACTTTAGTTATAAAATTTAAGTCCACTTAATGTGACCTTCCAGTTGAGTTCTCACGCTTCCATTTTTAATTCCATCATGATAGCTCTTACAGTAACAGGCATTTAACTCAGCTCCCCGTAGAACATTTTACAGCACTTACACACTTCATCTGGCATAAAATCTTCCCTTTTGCTGGCTCTCTGTTTTTTTTTTTTTTTTAACTGACAGATTAGCTTCATAAATTATGCAGTATAAGGCAGCGGGCGACCCTGCAAAGTGATAGAATCATTTAAGTGTTAACCGGCTTGTGGGGAGGGGAGGATAATAATCATAAATATGAAACAGATGTCTGCTGACATTTGGGAAAAGAGAGAGTCAAATCCCTGAGCGGCAGGGCAAGCTTTTATCATCCACCTACTGCCTCTCCGTCCATCTCTCGCTCTCTCTTTCTCTCTCTCTGTCTTTCTTTTTATCCCTCACGTTTTCTTGTATTGAAAACCCAATGCTCTCCTGTTTCCCTCCCAGTCCTTTAATCTAAATATTAATGTTTCGATTAAAGATGAACTGATATTACTTCTTGGCACCCGTATCAGTTTGATGCCACCTGTGTGAACACATGCTCAATTTAATTTCTCAGGCTATCAGTAATAATTAACAGTGACATTACCAGTGATCAAAGATTTACCAATTGTAACAATCACAAAGATGACATCTTCGATTTGACTAGATGTGCCTATCAAACTGCTACACAAACTAGAGTATTCACTTTTTAACTAAAACTCCACATTAGAGAAAGAGTCACATTATAAGATACAAAGTTGCATTTATGATGTATACAACTGCAGTTAGATTGGATATTTACAGTGACTTGTATTACTTGTCCTTCCAGGATGTCCCCTTTGTCCTTGCTAGGGGGAAAAAGAACTGTAAATTTCTATGGTGCATGCTGGTTAATGCTGGTCTGTCTTGTAAAACTAGTCCACCAGTATAGCCTTTCAGGTATTTTGCTGGTTAAAGGGATAGTTAACCAAAGAAACTGTCATATATGAAAACTGTCATTATGAAGTCATTTCCTCACACTCAAGTGGTTCTAAAACCTATATGATTTTTTTCTGCCCTGTTAAGCACTAAAGAAGACTAAATACATTTTTCACATTGAGGACAACTGAGGGACTCATATGCAACTATTACAGTAGGTTCAAACGCACACTGATTTCTCCAGAAGGAAACATGATGCATTAAGAGCTGGAGGGTAAAAACTTTTTTGAATATGAAGATCAGGGAAAATTTTACTTATTGTCTTCTGTGAAACATGTAAGTATCTTCTGTAGACTCTGAAGGGCAATACTAAATAATAATAATAATAATAATAATAATAATAATAATAATAATAATAAAAAGCTAAATAAATGTACACATCTACATTATGTTCAAAAGTTTTCACCCCTGGCTCTTAATGCATGTTTTTTCCTTCCGGAGCATCAGTAAGTATTTGAACCTTCTATAATAGTTGCATATGAGTCCCTCAGTTGTCCTCAGTGTGAAAAGATGGATCTCAAAACCATACAGTCAATGTTGGAAAGGATTTAAATACACGAAAATGCTGAAAAACCAAAAAAAATAAAAATAAATAAATAAATAAAAAAAAATTGTGGGACCTGAAGGATTTTTCTGAAGAGCAGTGGGCAGTTTAACTGTTCAAGACAAACAAGGGACTCATGAACAACTATCACTAAACAAAAAAAAAAAAAAAAAACATCCAGGTAAGAACACAGTATTAAGAATCAAGATTTTTTTTTTTAGAAATTCAACTCTCTATGTCAACATCTTTTATGTGAAATATCAGATTTAGGTCAGTACTAAACAAGCAATAACATTGATTTTGTATGATCCCTCTTATTTTGGTCAAATAAACATCTTGCAGGTTTTGAAAGGGGGCTGCAAACTTTTGACCTCAACTGTATATACAGGGTTCTGTCATATATAGAGGGGCCATTGTCAACTGGTAAGCTGTGCAAAAAAATGCGTTGCGGTTCTGTTCTGACTGGATTGCGGACAGCAGAAAAAAAAGTTATTTCTAAATTGTATTAGGTTTGCCATAATGTCATGATCAGATGCTAGCTACACAGTGAGAGATTTATTCCTGTACACACGTCAGCATAGGAAGTTCTACTGAGAGACTAATGAAGTCATAATGTCGAATTGGTGACACATTGCAACTCTGAGGAGGATATGTAAATTTAACTGGAGGAATTGGTGTTACGGGCAGTCGTATCGGTGCAAAGCCCTCTGAAACATGCGAAAAGACGTGTAAAACTCAGTTGAAGGCATGAGACAAATGTAATGCGTTTTGGCTAAATGCATGAATCACTCTGCCAACAGGCCCTTTATACTGGTGGCTATAGTGCTGCTTTTTAACCCAGAGCTCAGCTGTTTCCTCAGGCGTATGTGTATGTGTGTGTGTTAGTAGTATGCCTGCGTTAAGAGCAGATGATTAAGTGCTGTCTGCACGCTGGATCAGTGCTGAGCGATTGAAGTGCGATTGTTGATGTCTGGCACTAGCCTGCGGGATGCTAGCACGACGCCTTTTCAGCAGCAACGCCCGCCAGTCGAAGCAAACAATACCGCGTCTTACTCATCCTGCTAAACCTTTTGCTGTGTATACACACACTTACACACTCCAATACTCTCATAAACACACGTCCTGTCAGCGTCTTCACTATATTGTCGTTTTGTGATTATTGCATTGTGCTGTAATACAGGCTAAGTATTGTGCAGTGGCGTATTACTCTGTTTAGCATTGTTGTGTATCTGTGTGTGGCGTAAATTGGTGCAATATATAGCATACTGCCAGTGAAATTCCACTTGGATGGATGTGATTTAGCCCATTAGCGTTAGCCTGTTTGTGTTTGATTATGTAAGGAACTGTCAAGCATAAGATTGGCCTTTCACTCAACCTCAGTGTGTCTGGTCTTATCTGTAACAGCCATGTGACCTTTCACCTTTGACTCAACCCTACCTGGTCACCTACTGCACATGAACATCGATCAATTTCACCCCTCCCCATCCTGCTATCATCTCTCTCCCATTTCTGGACATTACTTTCTTGCCTCATTTACATTTTATGTTCCTCATTGTATGTGTAAAACTAGTCTCTTTGTAAAAATGTGCCTCTACTTAGAAACGTACCTAAACATACAATTCACTGCTGGTTCCTGCTGAAATGATAGTCTAGTCTAGTAACTGTACAACACCAACAGCTAAAATTTTTCACATAAAGGTTCCAAAAGTTTTTTTGAGAAAGCCTATTTCTGCCACTGAATAATACATTTTAAAAAGGTAATTGTGACTTTATCTCACAATTCTGAATTCAGAATCATAATATAAACTCATGTAATATAAATAATATAAATTCACGTAATATAAACTCACAGTTGCAAGTTATAAAGTCAGTATGGCAAGATTCTTAGAATTCTGAGAATTTGCAATTTTGAGATTTTAAAGTCACAATTACAAGACAAACTTTAGTGCCCGCAATTGACTTTTGTTTTTCTCAAAATTTTGAGTTTATATCTCGTAATTCTGACTTTAAAACACACAACTGCGAACAAACTTGCAATTCTGACTTTATTCTCAAAATTGCGAGATATAAACAGGAATTTATGCAGTTGTGAGTTATAAAGTTAGAATTGCAGGATACAAATTTCCAATTGTGAGAAATGCCTTTTTTGGAATGTCTATTTACACTAAGTGCGAACAGCCCGCCTTGTTGGCAGTGGCTATTTACACTAACTCCGCCCACCAATGTGAAATGGGGCTAGTCAACACTACAAAAGATCACTTTTAATCATTAGATCCAGTGGTGAAGTGGTTAAAGTGTGTGGTTAAATCTTTCCGACACGGATGACCTGGGTTCAATTCCACCTTATGGCGATCTTTTTTTTCATCCTTTTTAAATCTCATATAATATCGGAAAAAGCATTGATTTTCAGTAAAATTAAGGAAATAATCAAACATTGTAAAATAAAGTATTGGTTAGGGTAGGTGTGTAGGGAGGGCTTATTTAATTAAAACGATAATTTATACTCAATGCATAATTACTGAATACTGTTTTAATATAATACAATAGTAATAATTGCATCTATTTGCAGTAAGTATTATAAATAGCAGAAAATCCTTAAGTGTAAATAGAACCCATTGCTATTTGCACTTAGTGTAAATAGTATCTATTGCTATTTGCACTTAGTGTAAATAGCATCTATCGTTGAGAAAATATGCTATTTTCACTTAGTGTAAATAGCATCTAACGTTATTTGCACTTAGTGTAAACAGCATCTCTCGCTAAGAAAATATGCTATTTTCACTTAGTGTAAATATCATTCAATTGCTATTTACACTTATTTAAATAGCCTCTCTCGCTATTTACACTTAGTGCAAATAGCCGCTGCCTTACTTTTTTTCACAAATGCAAGTTTATAGCTCACAATTCTTGTTTTTTCCCCTCAGAATTGTGAGAGATAAACTCGCAATTGTAAGTTATAAGTACAGTTTTGAGGGGAAAAAAGACTGTATTTCTGTATTTTCTCAGAATTCTCACAATTCTAAGTTCACAATTAAGAGTTTATATCCTGAGTCCTGAGAGGAAAAAAAAAAAGTCTGAATTGCGAGATATACACTTGCAATTGTGAGAAGTCATTACTTTATTTCTCGCATTCAGGAGTTTATATCTTGCAATTCTAACTTTATAACTTACAGTTGGGTGTTTATAATGCTCGATTCTAAAAGGAAGAAAGTCAGACATGCCTGTTTATGTCTCGCAATTTAGTTTATTTCTCGCAATTGCAAATTTATATTCTGCAATTTTGACTATATAACTCGCAATTGTGTGTTTTTATCATGCAATTCTGAGATTTAAATGTGCAATTGCAAGAAAAATTTGGAATAAAAATGTCTTTCTCTCTTTTTTTTTTTTTAATTCAGTTGTAGAAATGGGCTTCCATAGATTTTTCACACTGATGAAGTAATAATTTTAATAATCTAAAGAAACTTTTTTTTTTCTACAATAAAGAGCCTGTTGCCCAACAAGTTTCAATGGATGTGCATGGTTTTTAAACTAATTTTGATGTTTAATTCACATAACCATTTCAATATACATATATGGCTTTTCTGACATGGTAAACTTGCTCAGCAACACACCTGGTACACAGTCAGAACAAAATTTTCTGTCAAATTAGCTTTCTGTCAACGTTTAGGATAAGTTTAATGTAAGTGGTACGCTAGTTTCAAATACAACCCACCTTATTTTTGCCATAAAAGTGGGCATGGCCATTTGTAAATTTGATGGGTCTGGCTTCCGGTCTCATCCAGCTATTTTTAGCTGTACAAAACAGGTATAGCAAATTGGTGTGTTTTTCCATATTATTTTAATATATTATTGTAATTATGTACACAGTGGTTTGTAGCGCAAACAGTTTTACTGTTTACTGCATGTTGTTATTCTTCTCATAATTTGCCTGTAACAACTAACGAACCAGAAGTCTCGCCCATAGGCTTACTTCCGCGTTGAAGAATAAGGTGTATAGAGCATTAATCTTGAGCTCCACTCATCAGACAATTTACTTTTCTGAACTTGCACTTGCTACTTTCATTTTTAGTATGATGAACATCGGAAAGTTTATAAAAGCATATTTACAAATGATTTATAAATGTGTAATTACTGTTAATTTATGACAGAACAGGACCTCACTGAATTATACACACAATTTAGTGAGACTATGTGACATAATGTTGTCTGTGTACTTGCCTTGCAAAAGTGTCTCTAAAAAATAATGGGAAAGGTATGACATACGCATGCACACAACTGTTCTCCTGTTGATTCAGCTAATGTGTGTTGTGAGATGGTTGCATTGATATGCATTGAAATGTATTTGTATGAACAACTGCTCAAACTGAACTCAAATATAAACCTTCACAACTCAGGTGCATTAAATGTTAACACCGTGAAATGCTGATAATGGTACACAAGCACAAACCTGCATGATGGTCATGTAAATCACTCACACACTCAAAGCTTTCCAAGTTTTATCTCTGGTCCATGACTTTCAAGTTGTTTTTCCAACTACACACACACACATTATGTATATTACTTATATAATGTAGTATATGCATTACTACGTTATTGTTATGTAACTTGTGATGGTGTCTATTTTGCATTTTTAATCCAATTTTGAGAAAGAGATTGCGTTTTCCGGTTCAGTTTGATGTGTTGCATTGTAGGATATAATACTCATCAACATGTATTCTGGTTGTTTACTGCACATGCTGGAAAGTCTAGTATTAATTATTATTACCACAAAAATGACTTGTAAATTGTAGGACATATTGCTAAAAACATAAATCAACCCAAACACCTGCCATACTTATTTTGCGCCAAATTGGATTTTTCTGATCTTATTAAAAGTGCAATCCATCACATCAGATATCTGATCTAACCTGCTCAAGAACAATTAAATGTCTAAACAACCACTTGCCCTGAGAGCATGTGTACATATGCATATAAACATTTTTTCTATAAACACTGGATTTGCATCTCTCTGAAGAAAATTGCGGAAATGCATCAATCAGTCTTTTTTTTTTTTTTTTATGACAGTGGCATCTGATAACAAGCCTTACCCTTTATAATGTTTACCAAGATACACACATACTGTGTGCTTATGGAATTGGGGAGATTCCTGCCTCGATCTGCTTAATTGTGTCCATAAATCTTATTGTAGAACGTCAGCTGATGGAAAAGAGGTTTAGCGAGGGAGGTGTGCAAGTAACGTTTCCTAAAGGGCTCTGCAGCTGGAACGAACGGGCTTCTTGACATGTTTGAACTTAGAATCGAGACAAGGATAAGCAAAATAACATTCACATAAGACATATATAGATTAGGGGTGTCAATTGATTGAAATTGTAATCAAAATAATTACTTGATTTGCTAATGAATCAATTAGATGAATCAATATTTGCTGGGAAATTCCCTAAATAAATATCGTTCGAAGACATTACATTATTGCGGCTGATGAAAACCTGGAACATAGACAACATGGAATGAAATCATGGAATACATGCAAATAATGCAAACTTTCAGCCACAGTGACCTTTCCAACCAGCACAACATTCCAACATGTACTGTGCAAATGACTGTAGTGGAAAATACACACACAAAAAAAAGAAAAAAAAAAAAAAAAGAAAATACACACACAAAAAAATGGCCTCCTTTGTCTTGCTAAGCCTAAATGTGTGTGTGTATGTATATATATATATATATATATATATATATATATATATATATATAGAACATCTAGATGTTGAACAAGGGAAAAACAGTAATTTTTTTTACCCCGGCACAGGAAGTAACAAAGGTAAATTATAATAATAATAATAATAATAATAAAAAGTTTTAATGTTAATTAAACATAAAACCAATTGCTATTTTCATATGCATCATATTTTTAATTGCCTGTGTACACATGTACATCGTCATGTAGTCTGATCTTTTTTTTTTTTTTTTGTGATCCTTGTGCACTGTACAAAACAATTATTTGTTACCTGGCTGCCTTAAAATTTTAACTTCATTCAACTCAAAAAAAGTTTAGTCAACTTGAGATGTTGCATTTTTGACAACTTGCATATTTGAGTTGATTCAACTTAAAATTTTAAGGCAGCCAAGCAACAAACACAGCTGTTAAGCTTCACAAACAATTTTTTTTGATTAGTCAACTTGAATATCCCAGTTGTCAACATTTCAACTTGAATAAACTTACTGAATATCAAATTCTAAGGCAGCAGGGTAACAAATTATTTTTAAGTTGACTTTTTAGTTTTTTTACGGTGTGTTCCATTCCTTTCTATTGCATTCTGTGCAGTAGTTTTTGAGCACAAATACACCTGAGAGTGCTTTATTTCTCTTTTGTGCTGTCACACAGGGTGTTACTTCACGCTAGTATTGCCTCAGTGCAGGAAAATCCCTCGTTACAGAATGGTATGCTTAATTGCGTAATGTTTTTTTTTTTTGTGCAATGTTATTTTTAATATAATTAACTAAAAGAATGCATTATATTGACAGGCCTAATACAGATGCAAAGTTCTAGCCAAAGATACAGGTAAAGCCTCATGAATACGAGAACCAAACATACACACAGTTAACCTCGCAAACAAACGTTAACAAAGACCATAATCCGGTTAAAACTGACAGATATAATTTATTTTCCACCGCCGGCTAATAGTTTATGCCACACTATCTCATGCGGTACGTCAAAATTCTTTCAGTTGGGAATTGTTTGAACAACAGCGGCGTGGTTATCCCTTTTTTCTGAGCGGATGACTGCGCGGTGACAGTGAATGATGTATTTTTTCTCCTTTCTGCAGGATTTCTTTTAAACAAACATGTGAAGGCCTTTGTGTCAGCCTGTCTGTATTTTGGCGTTTCAAAACCAAGTCTTCTGAGCCGCCCGTGTTAATAATCACCTTGACTTCCATCAGGCTTTAACATGAAACAATACATCCGCGCTGCCTTGAACCGCACTTCAATGAGCTTAAAGCCATACGGCTTCCCCAGCACCCAAACACACACTTTTATGCAAATATTGTGTCTTTGTACTCGTGAATATGAAAGGTGTTATTAAATCTTATTTTGCATTATTCTGGTTCGAGGGATAAATCTATCAAACAAGCTCCGAATTCAATAAGTTATGTATATTTTTTGTTGTTTTTATTTATTTGAACATTTTTTAATTAAGTGCCGTTGTCAGTAGATGATGTGTCGGGTAAGTTGTGGGCTACCGACGGAGACACAGAGAGGAAATGTGAGTGAGTGGCTGCTATGTGCTGTTTTAATGTAAAGTGAATTGTGGCTAAAGCTGCTAAAACTGAGGGCAATTTCAGCCACTGGTGGGATGTTATTTTAAGCCCCACAGGTCAGGTGCTCTGTGAGTGTATGTGTGTTTGCCTCTGTAGGTTCCATATTTCATTCTTTGCTCAGTAAAAGATGAAAGAAATATGAATAGCTGGTCATTTAAAGGATTAGTTCACTTTTAGAACAAACATTTACAGATAATGTACTCACCCCCTTGTTATCCAAGATGTTCATGTCTTTCTTTCTTCAGTCGTAAATTATATTTTTTGAGGAAAATATTTCAGAATTTCTCTCCATATAATGGACTTTTATGGTGCCCCAAGTTTAAACGTCCAAAATGCAGTTTAAATCCAGCTGCGCAAAGGGCTCTAAACGATCCCAGCCGAGGAAGAAGGGTCTTACCTAGTGAAACGATTGGTTATTCTCTAAACAAATTGATCAATACAGTTCGGGTATGTCGAAAAACTCCCATCTCGTTTTTGTCTTCAACATCAAAATCGCCATACAGCGCTGTTTTTGCCTTTTTTTTGGAAAGGGTTGTTTGATCTTCTTTGTATGTTCACTTTGTAAACACTGGGTTGATACTTCTGCAGTGATGTAGGGTGATTTTGAAGTTGGGGAAGAAAATGAGATGGGAGTTTTTCGACATACCCTAACCGTATTGACCCGGATCACACAGACTACGCATACGCATCACAGAGACAAGACAAGATGAGTATTTGAGGTTAAAAAGTATATAAATGGTCAATTTGTTTAGTAAATAACCAATCGTTTTGATATATAAGACTCTTCTTTCTCAGCTGGGTTTGTTTATAGCCCTTTGAAGCTGCATTTAAACTGCATTATGGAAGTTCAAAAATTATATGGTGAGAAATTGTGAAATGTTTCTTCAAAAAACACAATTTCTTTATGAGTGAAGAAAGAAAGACACAAACCTCTTGGATGACAAGGGGGTAAGTACATTATCTGTAAATTTTTTTGTTCTGAAATTAACTAATCCTTTAAAGTAGTCCAGGGGAGGAGTTAAAATAAGATTTTCTTGGTGATGTCACTAGAAAAGGGAAGTCGTTTCAAAAGCAGAGGAATTTAGTACATTTTGATCAAAGAAAACAAAAAACAAAACAGTTTATTTTTATTTATTTTTTATTACAATAAAACCAATAATGTGTATTTAGAAAGTAGTAAGGCTAATCCTCCTCTTTTGAAAACAAACACAACAAAATAATTAGCTATGTTATATGCTACTTACAAAAAGTAGTACTTTCCGACTACAACATTGCAATTACTTGAAAGTGTCTTTTAACTGCAACTATGTATCTTTGACAGTCAAAGGAAATCAAGGATGATATAGTCAGATACATAATAACAACTGTGACTCATGATTGTGACTGTCTTATAACTGTGACAATTCTAAATTATTACATAACGTCATATCTAATAATTATTAAAAATAACGGTTCCACTGTTTTTGCAATGATGCCAAAAAAGAACCATTTTGGTTCCCCAAAGAACCTTTCAGTGAACAGTTCTTTAAACAAACTTTCAGCTATAAAGAATCTTTTTTGCATTTGAAAGTTCCCATGGATGTTTAAGGTTCTTCTTAGAACCATCGATGGGACTAAACCTTGAGTGTATATCTCTCACTTTTGACATTTCTAACAACTTTATATTTTACAATTCCAAGTTTATTTTCCATAATTGCAACATTATTTCACAATTTTTTCATAATTGTGGCAATATTTCACAATTGCAACATTATATAAATTAATTGTGAGTTCATTTTTCATTGTGTATGTATCTCACAATTTTTACATTGATTTCTAACAGTTGAGTTCTCATAACTGTGCTAATTATATATTAACATATTTTAAAATATTTAATACATTTCCGTATTACCAATTATATAAAACTATATTTCCCGTAATTTTAATGTATATATTAGTTTTTCCTTCATTTCTAGTAATTGTTTGTGTAATTATTAATTAATTGTGACTATTTCACAATAACAACTTTTTATTGTAACTCTGATTTTATTTCACAATTACAACTACATTTTTAAATCACATAACACATTGACTGCATTTTCTGTCAATAGCAATGCTATATCTAATAAATATGACTTTATATCTTACAGCTGCAACTATTTCTTATAATTTTTAATTTATACTGTTGATCATAATTGACTTCATTTCTCATAATTGTGATTGTATCTCACAATTTTGACATTTATATTTCACAGTTTCAAGTTTTTTTCATAACTGTGACAATTACATATTAACATACTTTAAAATATAAAATATATTTCTATATTAACAGTTATTTAAATAATTATTTCAAATTATTTTGAATTATTTCTATAATATATTTCTTGTCACTTTTTATTTATATATCACAGTTTTGACTTAATTTCTAGTCATTGTTAGTCTATCTCACAGTTTCAAAATTCATTTCTAACAAGTTTCTCATAATTGTGATTTTATTTCACAATTAAAACTACATTTCACATTATTTTTTAAATCACAAACCATTTGTGACCCTGGACCACAAAACCAGCAATAGCCAAAAATACATTGTATGGGTCAAAATTATAGATTTTTCTTTCATGCCAAAAATCATTAGGCTATTAAGTAGAGATCATGTTCCATGAAGATATTTTGTAAATTTATTACCATAAATATATCAAAGCTTTATTTCTGATAAGTAATATGCACTGCTTAGAACTTCATTTGGACAACTTTAAAAAATGACTGTATTTGGGCAAAATATTGTCCTATTCTAACAAACATACATCAATGGAAAGCTTATTTATTCAGCTTTCATATGATGTATAAACCTCAAAATGGATTACCAAAAATGGATCCTTATGACTGGTTTTGTGGTCCAGGGTCACATATCTCATAATTGCGACATTATTTCCAAAAAAACTGCAACTTTAATATCTTGTCATTTAATTTGGTGCCATAATGAGTTATGAATGGACCACTGGGACCTGTAATGACTGTTTATGAATGTCTTTGACTGGTCCCACCCTTTCAATGTCTTGCAAACTCTTAAAGTTCCATTTATCACACTAGACACTTTCTGCTTTCCTTACAAAATTTCAGTTGCATCATCTCCTATTGTTGTACCCTTTAGCCCATAAATGAACTCAGCAAGCCGAGAATATTTAAGCACAATATGGTCTTTCTGCCAGTCAGTCAGTCAGGCTAGTTAAGTGAGTCTATAGTGTGTAAGAGGGAACCTTGTCAATCAAAGCTTAGACTGAAAGTGATGGAATCTTCTGACGCAATCTCTGAAAGCGGCTGCACGAGAAAGGTCTGGCGCTTTCAATTAAAATGTCCATCAGGGATTACACACACACTTACATATATACACAAACACGCACACACTTATGCTCTGTTCTCTAAGTGTGGCCTTGGCACTTACAAAGAGCTTACAAATCCTGCTTTTGCCTGCAGGCACCCCGGCTCAATGCTACACAAGTACTCTATTCTTTTTCCCTCTCTCTCTGTGTCTCACATTCTGTACATACACATATTTGCATGTTACACTTTCAGATACAATTTGGTTTAATCTATTTATACGTAATTGTGCTACATTTAAGCTTGTCGTATTTTTAAAATTGCAACCAGGAATGATTCTGATACTTAAGGGATTCCATTAATGATTCTTTTAGTACTTTTAAGGAAACCCTAGTCAAATAATTAGTCTCAAGTATACACTAGAGTCACAGTAAGTAGCTACTGAGTCATAACAGCAGTTCACAGTTTATTCTGAGTTTCATCATGCCAAAAGTCATGAATTATTCTTAGCGAGGAACCGCTCCAAATGATTCAGTCAGTGAGTGATTTGTCAGACTGATTCAAACTTGTATCTTCTTTACTACTTCTCACTATTCAAAGTGTACACTTTTCAAACTTATTTACCCCTAAAGGGGACATAATCGTACCTCTAGTGTACATATTAGTATCTAAATGGGTACCGCCCCAGTGACAGCTTGTGTATCTGTTTTTCTGAGAGTGTATAGTATGTAGTAAATATGATTCATTGAACACTTTCTTGTTACGTGATGCCATGGGATTTCTCATGTTGATACATGGCAGGCAACCACCAATGTGACTGACATTGTAGGTCACATGACAATGCTAAAATGGTTGTATTCATATTACACGTGTATACTTTTTAAACAAAGTAAATTTTGAGACTTTTTGACTGACTCTTTGTAAAGAATCTGCTCAGAGTAATTTCTTTTCGAGAACTGGACTGCACTGGTCGTGCTTTTTGATGTTGTTTCTTTTTCCATTGCACTTCAGAATCAGTAGCGGTGCAACGATGTTGCAGGAAACACTAAGACGCTGTCATTGTGTTCCACTTGCATATGTGCAAGAATGCAAGTGTTTAAAAACCGCTAACGGAACTGAACGTAATGGAAAGTCGCTTACTGTATGAACAGTGTATCGAGAATTGATGAATGGTTCAGTCTTCAATTCTGGAAAAGCAACTTTAGATTCTAAAGAAATTTTATCATTGTATATTAAACACACCAAGAAACGAAACTGAAAAGGAAACAAAATGGAACAAAGAAGGGTGCCAAATGAAACTTTGTCTTGCATAGATGTTAGAATTCACATGGAAAATGTAGAATGAACTTATTTAGGTCACACAGTAGTTTGCATACAGTGACAGCACGCTTAACAGATCAACATTAGCTTGTAGTAGTCTGTGTACAGTACTTTTGTGTGTGTTTGTTTAACACTCCGAATGGATTTGTCTTCACAGGACAGATGACACGTTAAACCAGGTTGATTTATGAATGCATTGAGTGCAGACACTAAACGAAATGAACACCGTCTCCGATACAAAAGCACAACGGGGACATTCCATTCTTTTCTGCGCGTCCGACCAGACGGCTGTGGCGTAAGAAAGAGGGGGTGCGAGCGCCAGACATACCTGTCAAGGCAAGGCCATATCAGGTGCTGTTCACAGGACTTCAGGTAGCTGTTGAGTGGATGGGGTAAAGGGGTGAAAGGTCAGGGCAGAGCCTCTCAACAGGGGGCTGGAGAGGTGAGTTGCCCCTCATCTCTTATGTGGGCATCTCAGATTTTTGCTTTCTGATCATAGTTGAAGTGTTGTCATTCAATAGCAAGATGACAGATTTGAAACTTTTTTTCTATTTTTAAATGTATACTCATATTTAAATTGTAAAGTGAAGCTACCTAACAATACGTCTGATAATATTAACAATACAGTATGGTTTTAATGAGCTTTTTGCTTCAATAAAATAGTTATATCTTAAAAGTATTCAAAGTATCGCAAACAGATTTTTTTGTTACAGTGTCATTATACATATAAGTACTGAAAAATATTAATTAACTGCTTGTACTTACTATATGGTTAGGATTAGGTTTTGGTTTAGGGTTAGTTGCATATAATTATGCATAATTCATTGCTATTACTATTTCTCCCTTGTGTGCCCATATTTGGTGTTCCTGTCTCGTTAAATGTAATCACTTCACCTCTTTGTAATTAGTTAGTGTCCTTTATAAGTTGTATTCTTTTCGTGTCTCGTTGTCCAGCTACAAGGTTACCTCATGTGTGCGTGTGTTTCTGCCATTCTGTCTGTGGTTTCCCCCTGCGGATTATCATTAAAAAACTTTGCTTTGAATTCTATGTCATACTGCGTTTCTCTCACACGTGCACAGTTACAGATAGCCGGACCAAACAACAGTAAGTGGCATGCATACCCCGTGTTTTATTTCAGTTTTTTTTTTTCATCAGTGTTTAATTTTTGTTTTTTCCCCACAATGAATGACCCGTCCATCTTCATCCTCCTCCTGGAGCAGGGGGAATGTTCTCGCGAGGACCACACCAGAGACTGTGCATTCCTCTCTGAACACACACGCTTCCCAGACAGCTGCCTTTGCAACTTTTACCATCATGGACTCAACTCGGTAACACTTTATTTTAAGGTGTCCATAGAGTAATTACCTAGTTAAGTACTCAGTAGTAGCCGTTGTACTTACATGAAACTAAATGTACTTACCATGTAACTAAGTTATGGAACAGACTGTACTTACAGTTTGTAATTATGTACATGTAATAGGCAGCTACTGTGACACATATGTAACAGACTGAGTCTGTTACATAGCTAGCTACTTATCTATAATGTACACCTTATCCAGCTGCACCTTAGTTTGATTTAACCCACCAGTACACAGTTAAATACATGTAATACCTTTCTAATTACATTTAAATTACAGAATATTACACAGGCATAGGCTACTTAAAATAAAGTGTATCAAGATTGTACTTAAGTGTACTTTGTGTGTATCTATACTGTACACCTTATCCAGCTGCAGGATTGTACTTAAGAGGACAAGTAGTTGTGACTCGGTCTGTTACATATGTGGAACAATAGCTGCCTATTACATCCACATAATTACAATCTGTAGGTACAGACTGATCCATAACTCAGTTACATGGCAAGATCATTTTGTTTCATGTAAGTACCATGGCTACTACTAAGTACTTAATTAGATAATTACTCTGGATTATAGACACCTTAAAAAAAAAAAAAAAAGGGTTACCCTCAACTCTGCCACCAAAGCGTAGCTGTCCGGGGGCGGTCCTCGAGAGAGCCTCCATACCTACATCGAGTGGGTGCTGGCATCCTGCGGTTTGCCTATGTCCATTGAAGTTGTCCCGGAGGATGCCAGCCCCACTCCAGACCCAGTGCCCAGCCCTCCATCACCCCGCAGCGCGGAGCAACATCCCGAGCCCAACGCAGACGGAGAGGCTGAGTCTGGCGCGACCTCCAAGCCATTGCTAAGATGAGTGACAGAGCCAAGGGTCGCCCAGGAGCCTGAGCCCATCACGTCTGACCAGGTGTAAGAGCTGGAGGTCAACATGGAGGTCAGTGTGGAGCGAGAGGAAAGCCCCACCCATTGCACCACTGCTGAGGGTAAGCTTGCACAGGACACTGGAGACTTAATGGACTTTACATCAGTGGTCATCACAAATATCAGCCAAGTTTTCCCACCCACCCTCCCTATCTTGCCTCATCCATTCACCCTTGCATCAGCCATGCCACCGTTGTCTCCTGGCAGCCCCCCTGCTCACCCTCAGCCCACCATCTGTGTGGTGGGTTTGCCGTGGGTCTGCCCATCTCCACTGGCATTATGGCTGGAGGATCCCTCACCATCTTCTCCAGCCTCTGAGTCCTGGACTCTTCCTCGGCCCTCCAACCCAGCAGCTCCACCATAGCACCTAGCTGCCTCATCTCCACCGTTGCCCATTGGCCCACCAGCTCCACTGGGCTTTCTCATCCCTCCTGCTCCACCTTGGTCGGTTGTCGTCCCACCATCGCCTCGGGACTCCACTCCTCCGGCTGTGCCTTGCCGCTCCGCCCCAGCGGCTCCTCCCTCCCTCCAGCTCTGCCTCTGTCCTCTGTCGCTCCAGCTCCGCCCCGAAGCTTGGTCGCTGGTGCTGTCTGCTCCACCTTGTCCCTCTGGATGTTCCATGAAGGCATTTTGTAAATTTCCTACAATAAATATATATATATCAAAACTTAATTTTTGATTTGTAATATGCATTGCTAAGAAATTCAATTGGACAACTTTAAAGGCCATTTTCTCAATATTTAATTTTTTAGCACTCTCAGATTCCAGATATCAAAATAGTTGTATATCGGCCAAATATTGTTCTATCCTAACAAACAATACATCAATAGAAAGCTGATTTATTCAGCTTGATGTACAATTTCAGACAATTGACCCTAATGACTGAATTTGTGGTCCAGGGTTACATATAGTCATCACAACACATCGTCTTTCAAATTTTTTCGGAAACCTACATCGAATTGTGATAAAATGATAAAATTGACGCTAAAATGAGGTGAACAAAGCACTAAGTTCTTACTGATGCAGTCTTGAACTTCATTAAAAAAATCTCCTTTCTCCTTATTTACTTATTGCATGCTTGAATTGGTTAGCGTAGCTAAACAGGCTGTGATGTAGAAGCAGAAATTGATCATCTTCTACGAAGGCGGCGTTTAGCCACACTATTACATCATAAAGCGGCACATTCCACAACCTGTCGTTTTGGCAGATTGGCTTCAGTATACGTTGTTTTTAGACCAAAAAGTAAGTTTTGAGTTCTAAAACTAAAGAGATGTTTTTGTAGTACAATGACCTCTAAAATGTCAAAAGATCAAGGGAATTTTGATTTCTCAGTGCATGACCTCTTTAAAATGTCAAAAAGCAGTAGCAAATACAATGTTTACCCCTATTTACCCCTAAAGGGGACATAATAGTACCTCTAGTGTACATATTAGTATCTAAATGGGTACCGCCCCAGTGACAGCTTGTGCATCAGTTTTTCCGACAGTGTATAGTATGTAGTAAATATGATTCATTGAACACTTTCTTGTTACGTGACGCCATGGGATTTCTCATATTGATAAATGGCAGGCAACTAGCAATGTGACTGACATTGTAGGTTACATGACAATGCTAAAATGGTTGTATTCATATTACACTTTGTGTATACTTTTTAAACAAAGTGAATTTTGAGACTCTTTGTGAAGAACCTTTGGCTTCAGTATACATTGTTTTTACACTAACAAGAAAGTTTTGAGTTCTAAAACTAAAAGGATGTTTTTATAGTACAATGACCTCTAAAATGTCAAAAGATCAAGGGAATTTCAAGAAGCTGTAGCAAATATGGGATATACAATGTCAATCAAATATTGGACAACTTTCTGCTTCATCACAAGTAAATCTGCATTAATATTACCATATTTGAACTTCGTTGTTGCTATGTATAACTGTATTATGTTAAAGTGAAGTCCCAGATAACCCTAATTCACCCAGCTACACTCCGTAACCTTTCCTAAGAAATAGAGAAAGTTTATCTTTCATCCAAACATTGGTTTGCATACATATTTCATCATGTATTGATGTGTCTTTCATTAGATGTAAGGATGTCTCTTCCATTAGCTCCTTATCTGTCCCTCTGAATTTAGCGTTGTACATTTGCATCTTAATTTATAACGCCTGATTAATTTCTTATCTGGAGTACAGCATGGAAATACATCCCCTTATGTCTCGATAAATCATCATTTGGATTTTAATTTAATGAAAACATCTCATTGATCTTTTTAACGATTGTTTTCGTACATTTGATTCGGATTAACATGAATACACCACTATCGTATTAGTTTGAATATCAGAAATCTTAATGTGTTTTTTGAGAAAAGCATAGTTAAGTCTGTCACAAACTCTTTAATGAGTGCAATTTTAAACCGGTTTGTGAATTTGCTGTTGCTTGCAACACAAACACTAAAACCTGTTCCAATCAGCATACTACCCTACTCTTACATTTACTGTATCCATGTAGTACAGAGATGTCAGTATATATAAAGTATGCTGTAAATCACATAAATGAACCAGAACCAATATCAACAGTTATTTATTTATTTATTTATTTATTTATTTTTGACAAATTTTCTCCTTTTGACTTAATACAAAAAAACGAACTACTGTGAATGCTAACCAATGTGAATGCATAAATGTTTGTTTTATTGTTCAAATAATCATTTGTTTGCGGTATTGCTAATTTGATGATTGCCCAAATTGTTATTGGTTTTTAGAGCACACCCTTACTAATACACACATCCACAGTTATCAGACATGCAAATATATGCACAAATACGGACATAACAATTATATGTGCGTTTGTTTTATTTGCAAGTAAAATGACATCTTTTCTGAGAAATAAAATTATTTTTGTAGCCTCCTTGCATTCTAAACCATCAAACAGTTGCTTTGATATATACTGTTGTTTAGAATATTACAAATTTTTTTGTTTTCTACATAATTTGTTTAAAGTCTGTACTGGTAGATGAGTACTGTAATGAGTAGACAGTACACACACACACACACACACACACACACTGATTATTAAATTGTGACATCATAGAGGTGTGAAATGAACAGGCATAAAACAGCCTTCGGGTGTATAAAGATCAAAACATTTGTTCATGCATATTTACAGGTGTGGATGCAATGACTAACGAAAATATTTATTTACGTTTTTTTTCCCCCCATGATGACAACAATTATACCTTGATAATTAAAAAAAAAAAAATTGCATTGAGGAAATTGGACTCAATTACATGTTAAAAACTTTTTTTTTTTGGAAACAATTATGCATTAAGAGCTAGAGCGTGAAAACTTTTTGAATATAAATATGAGGGAAAATGTAACTTATTTTGTCTTCTGGGAAACATGCAAGTATCTTCTGTAGCTTCTGAAGGGCAGCACTAAATGAGAAAAAAAAAATATATATATTTAGGCATCCTAATTCTGTTCAAAAGTTTACACCCCTGGCTCTTAATGCATCGTTTTTTCTTCTGGAGCATCAGTGAGCATTTTAACCTTCTGTAATAGTTGCATATGAGTCCCTCAGTTGTTCTCAGTGTGAAAAGCTGGATCTGAAAATCATTCAGTAATTTTGAGAAAGGGTTCGAATACAGAAAAATGCTGCAAAACCGTGGAATTTGTTGGACCTGAAGGATGTTTCTGGAGAACAGCGGGCAGTTTAACTGTTCCGGACAAACAAGGGACTCATCAACAGCTATCACTAAACAAAACACACAGCTGTGGATCATTCAGGCAACAACACAGTATTAAGAATCAAGTGTATGTAAACTTTTGAACACGGCCATTTTTATAAATTTAACTATTGTTTTCTCTTGTGGACTATTTGTAAACATGCATGTTGTATGATCTTTCTTATTTTGATACAACAATTAACATTTTGCAGATTCTACAGGGTATGTACAATTTTGACCTCAACTGTAAATTTAAATTATAATACATTTTCATTATTATTATTATTTTTTAGTTCACTGAATTCATTCAAACAAGTATAAATTCTAAATTACAAGTAAAAAATTACAATTTAATGTCATTTTTATTAGAATTTGTCATGTAGTTAAATACATTCAGTACATTTTAAAGTTAACTTAAAATTAACTTAACTGCAATATCGACATGTACCAACACAGTACCAATGTACTTTCAAAATTGTACTTATGTAAAAACAGTGAAAATATCTCTTTTTAAGTACACTTAAGTGGCATTTTATTTCATTAATATTATATTATCTGAAAGTGCTTTTTTTTTCCTTTGGAAGTGCATTTAGGCACATGGAATGATGATTCGCTCAAACACATGCTTTATGAGATTTAGAATTGTAATTGGGTAAAATTAATATTAAAACTTACATATTCACAGTAAATGCACAGGTGAACTTGAACTAGGTTCTAGTCAGAAGTAGAACACGGAGCTACAACACAAAGCAACACCAAGGTCATTTCTAGTCTGAGTAAAATATTCTAAAACATTGACTAAAAGATCCAAAGACCACAATGTGGCTGTTTGCTATGTTTACGGAAATGTTTGTATCAGAACGTGTTTATTAGAAAGTGTTTGAAATGGTCATACTAAATAAATACTGTTTTTTCTGTTTGTGTATTTTTGGTTTGTTAAACAAAGATTGCAACACTTCCTATTAATTTGAAGTGTGTTTTGTAATGTTTATCTGCTGACCTTTCGCAGCGAGAGGTTAGGCCTCTGGAGATTCTATCAGCATGTGCTGACAGCACTGAATCCTGGGTAATGTGTTGCACGTGGAGGATGTGACATCATCGCTACCCCTGGCTTTATCTCTCAAAGTTAATCACTTTGGGAACATTCCAGGAATAACAAGTGCACCTGCACACACAAATGTGTGTATAACAATGACAGTGTGACACCAGTGCTTGTGAAAGTAAATTATATCTAACTGTCATCCTGGAGAATGTACTATAGCGGGTTACTAATGTTGCTAATGTTGTAATATTTTAATAAATATCATGATATTGCAAACTGCAATTCAAATTAATAGTTTGTATGAACAAGTTTTGTATTATTAAACACATTACCAAAAAAGGTCTAAAATAAAACTGAAAAAAAAAAAAAAAAATAATAATAATAATAAAAAATAGTTCTTTAAATTACTTGCTTAAAACAGAATATGTAAAGTCTACACTGCACATGATCAGCTGCTTTTTGGGTTAGGATCACTTTTGTAACCCATACACACACCTCACTCAATATAAAATATATTAACAGAAAAATTGAATAAATTGGTGCAAATATAGATTCTGTTTCAGTACAGACGCATTTTTGTGTGTGTAACTCTAACCTGTGCTCATGCAGGGCTGGTGCGCTGTAATTTGCCCTCACCTGGCCCCTGCTCTGCTCCCTGTCCCCAGCCATAATTACTCTAATGGAGCAGGACGGAGCCAGGGGTCAGAGCTCCGGCCCCGGGCCCTCACCAAACAACGAGCCCTTCAGCCAGTCCGAGACAGAGGTGGACATACCTAATGGTCATGCTGACAGTCCTGTCTGTGAATGCAGTTACCTGTGTACCTGTCTCTGGTTGGCTGTCATTGTAGTCGGCAAGTAGGGTATTTTTCATGTGAGCTCGTATATATCTGTTGTTGTCAACCAAGATTGGTCTGAATTTTAATGTTGAGATTCCATAACTGAATTTCAGCTGCATTCAGTGGTTGAAAAATGCTATCAAATTGACTAAAATCTGGTAGTATGGTGTATCTGGTAGTTCCTGGAAAAGTAATTTTTAAGAGAAAAATTGCAAAGAACACTAACTAATTTGAGTTGTGGAAGATAAACTTCTTGGAAGCTTGTTTGATTTTACCTCTAGAAATTCCTTTAAGCATGACATAGAAACAATGACTTACAAAGCATCATAAAATCGGACTTGTAATCTAAATCTTGTGATCTAAAGCCATATGGTAACTTTGTGAGAGGAACCGAGTGGTTAAAAAACCTCAAAGTATTCTTTATGACACTGCTGACATTAAAGCTTTTTCTAGTGAAGTACGGATGAGTTTGGTGAAATAAAGATTAAAAAGTACAATGGGAATGTCCAGATTCAAACTAAAAACCAGAAAAGGTATTTCAGGTGTTTCTTTGTCCCTCATGAATGAGTAGTTTGTGGAAATTACTTGCAACAGTAGATTACTGAAAGTTTTTTTTTTTTTTTGATCCAACTTCAAATTAACTGAATAATTGTTGAGTATGGAAACCTGTTTCTGCCACTAAATAATAATACAAAAAAAAAAAAAAAAAAAATGTAATTGCGACTTTTTATCTCGCAATTCTGACACTTTTCTCTTTTTTTCCCCTTTTTGTTAGATATAAGCTCGCAATTGCAAGTTAAAAAGTCAGAACTGCCAGATATAAACTTGTTTGTATCTCGCAATTCAGACTTTTTTTTTCCTAAATTGTTAGATAAAGTATAAACTCGCAATTGCAATATAAACTTGTAATTCTGACAAATTAAGTCAGAATTGCGAGATATAAACTCACAATTGTGAGAGATAAAGTTAGAATTGTTTAAAAAGAAAAAAAGTAAAGAAACGTTTTCCATCAAATGAGTTTGCATCTTGCAATTCTGACTTTTTTTTCTCAAAATTGTTAGATATAAACTTGCAATTACGAGTTATAAAGTCAGAATTGCGAAATATAAACACAATTTTGAGAGATAAAGTCAGAATTGCGAGATTCAGAAACGTGCAATTCTGACTTTTAAATGCGAGTTTGTATCTTGAGTTTCTTTTTTTTTTTCTCAAAATTGTTAGATATAAATTTGCAATTGCAATCTATAAAGTCAGAATTGTGAAATATAAGCTCACAATTGCTAGAGATAAAGTCTAAATTTTGATTTTTTTTTTTGAAAAAGTCTAAATTTTGATAAAAAGACTCTGTTCTCAGAATTACGAGTTTATATCTCACAATTCTGACTTAAGAAATTATATAAACTTGCAATTATGAGAAACAAGCAATAATTGTGAGCTTGTATCTTGCAATTCTGATTTTATACTTTATAACTTTATCAATTTATAACAAGTTTATATCAATTATACCTTTATAACTCACAACTTCGAGTTTATATCTCACAGCTGTGAGAAAAAAGTCAGAATTGTGAGTTCATATCTTGCAATTCTGACTTTATAACCTGCAATTGCAAGTTTATATCTAGGGCCGAAGTGGGACTCAGCTCTGGAGATCCATGCCTTAGACCAATCCACTTTAGTTTACGACTGACTATAGCTATTATAATATTGTAATTAAAGCTTCAGTAGGTTATATAAGTCTGCAATTGTGTACTGTTCTCTACAGCCTTTCTTTCATTCATTTTTTATCTATTATATTTTGCTTGCATATATCCAACAAAATATTTGTACTCTATACCATAATGTACGTCTGCCTGCAGTTAAAAAGTTATCAGAGATAATCACATTTTCTTAACAACTGAACATCCATAAAACATATTTTTTATAATTTTTCATAATAATAATAATATAAATAAAATAAGCTATTATTGCAACCATATAGCCTATGAATGAAAATGCATATTTTTCTCTAAGAAACTTAGAGAGTGTGGGCTGCTTCCGGTGCTTGGATATCTACTTCAATATAATGAGGTCTAAGTTTAAGAATGAGCTAGAATTTATGTATTTATTTATTTTTTTTTGATGAAGCCTTTTTTCCCCTCTATTTAACAGCATTAACTTACAGTAGTGAAAGATGTCTTCCCTCAGTTAGATTGAATGTTTTCCTGCCTTGCTAAATGTTGAGCTCATGATCAAGTTGCATTCGCCCGAACTGATTTGCCTAAACGCGGACGATGAAGGCAATTGCTGTTAGCGCGAGTCGCGCTTGCTGTGAAGCATAGCTGACAGATGATTCCGCTTGGTCATAAGCGTCCTCAAACAGCTACGTTCACAAATACTACAATAATTAGCGCAAAAAGAATGAATAATTATAAACTGATAAACTGTTCATATGGGCTGGTGGTCATATGGCGTATACCTGTGAATACAGTACAAACTGTGTTACGACTTTCATACGGGATGCTTCTTTGATGCCTTAAATAGGGGCGTCCATATTTCAACCCCAGTGGCATGACAGTACCGGCCCTAGCGGCCAAATTCGAATTCTCCCGGTGCTCCCGTTTAGCCAATCCGGGCCTGTTTATATCGCAATTCTGAATTTATAACTCAATTGTGAGTTTGTATCATGAAATTCTGAAAAAGAAAGATAATTGTAAGAAAAAAAGTCGCAATTACCTTTTTTATTTTTATTCAGTGGCGGAAACAGCCTTCCATAATTAATGCAAAATAAAAAATGTAAATTAAATTTAGATTAAATTACCAGTATTATATGATTGTCTGTGGCAACTCCTATAACCGTATGTTAAAAAACGTGATATTTGGCACACTATAGAAAATATTCTCAACCTCTACCATGCCAATTTTAAGCTTTCTATCTCACACTCTGCAGCGCCACCAACAGTTCAAAATTGAATCTACACTTTAGCTAATAACTTTTAAACCAAATGGTCTAGAAACATTAAAACAAATTGACTGAAGAATTTGGATGGTAATTAAATATTCTTAGCAATCTCCTTCCTCTGTCATTGACGTTTTTTGTTCATCGCATTTCATTCTTTCTCGAAAATGGTTGAAATAAAGCAGGAGGAACAAGTGGTTGAGCTTGAAGGAAAGGGAAAGGAAAAAGCGGGAACAATAAAAGAGCGGGAAAGAAAGGGGGAGAAGGGCAACAGATTTGGTCGTGTCTGTGTGTGGATTTGCCTTTTGTTTGAAATGAAAATTCAGAGTGTTTGTAGGATTACTCTGGATTGGCAGGCCCTCAGGAGCCAACCACTTATCTGTAAAAGTGTGTGTGTGTGTGTGCTAGTGTGTAAGTGTGTGTTCCCTGAGGAAGACAGCACTTATCTGTACAGCAGTAATGTAGAGTATGGTAATCATCTGTGAGAGTGTGTATGTACACATGTGTGTCACACCACTGACTTTAGGGTATTTTGAAGTTTTCTAGTGTGGCGTCAATGACTAAAACAGACCTTAAGAAACACCACGGGAATGACCAGGTTGCAACAAAACCTGAAAAGTTTTCTTAGGTGACATGCTTTGTGTTATGTATTTACTGACTTAATGTCTCTTACATTTTATTTAGCAAACATTACATTTTGACATTTTGAAGCCCTGCAGGTTATCAGATAATTGTCCCTTCACTTCAATGGGAGCCAACGGGTTGAAGGTCCAAATTGCAGTCTCAATGCAGCTTCAAAGGGCTCTACATGATCCCTTTCAAGGAAAAAGCGTCTTATCTAATGAAACGATCGGCCATGTTCTAAAAAAAAATAAAAAAAAAATTATATACTTTTTAACCACAAATGCTCGTCTGCATCGTCACACATTACATAAACATTTTGGAAAGGTCACACCATGTGGTTAGTTCTTCGTCGTAGGTAGGGTAGGGCAAAAATCTCATTTTCTCCCCCAACTTCAACTTCGCTCGATTTGTTTTACCTTTCTTGTAAAGTGCGTTTGACTTTCTTTGCATGTTCACTTTGTAAACACTGGGTTAGTACTTCCACTTCCACTAGATAAGAACATTTCTCAGCTGGAATCATGTAGAGCCCTTTAAAGCTGCATTGAAACCGCAATTGATGAAGTAAATAATCTGGATTTTTTTTTTTCTAGAAGTGAACTAATCCTTTACCAATATTTTAGAGAAAAGGTTGTTTCCAGAGGTTAGCTAAGTCTGATTCATGAATTAAATAATGTTTATAAAATAAAATATGTAAACACATTATTTATAAGTATATTTTTCTGCTGAAAGTTTTGATTTGTGAATAAAATCTCTCTACAAACAGATGACAAGCAACTGCTATGTATTATATGTATTTATTTAGTTTGTTTATTTCCCATACATTTTGATCCTAACTGAAATGAACCATAGTAGTACTGTAATACTTTACCTGCGTAACTCCACGGAAAGCTCTGAAATTCTTCAGAATTGTAATAACCATTATTTACAGGCTTCTGCACATCCTGCTGCCCTTATGTGTTTGTTAATTTAGTAAATATTGTGACAAGTTTGATTTGACTATTTGATGATAACAGATATACAGCATATTTACCATACATAGCTCTATTGTTGATTTGTACTTTAACACTTAATGCATTTTACCTCATTTAAATCCTTTCCACAGAATTATCCACTAAAGTCTCTGCAGAAAAAATGCTCAGCAGATTGTATATGAACCTATTAATAAGCAAATGAATGACTGACCACTCAAATAATCAACTTGCCATGATGATACAATACAAAACTACATGCTAAAATTACTATAGATATAGATTAATAGATAATATGTTGATAATGTTCTGCTGAGTGTGTTCTCGCCCCTCTCATTAGTTGGGTCATTGGAAGGTGATGTTGTCATTAAACATAGCTCTCAGAATGACCCGCTTAGAACGTAAACACCTGCTTTGTGTCTTTCTTTCACACTCTCTCTCTCACACACACACACACACACACACACACACACACACACACACACGAATTCCATACAGCTCAGCACCAACACAGAGTGTGTGTGTGTGTGTGTGTGTGTAGACTTGCGAGTGGATACAAGTATCCTGCAATTTTAGGATTACATGCAACAACATAATAGGAGATGGCACATATAATGTTTCTATTAGGAAACAAAACTAAGCCTGAAGTAATGCTTATAACACTCAAATTGCAAACTGTCATACAAAATAGGGGTTGGCTCAAGTGTGATGGTTTAACAGACAGGGGTTTAGAGCTAATTCTTGACAAGAAGAAAGTTTCTTTTGTCGTCATGTCAAAAGTTGTTGGGTGTTCTTTACTTGGTTTATAAGCATACAGCTATGTAGAGTCGAGGATAATATTATAGTATAAATTACATTTTTACAGTTTTTGAAGATGTGTGTGGTGTTGAGTCCCTCCCTCAGTCTTAACAAGCACCTTGCTAACTATCAATAAGCAGCAAATTAAGAGTTTATTAGACAAAAGTTGTAGTTACTAGGGAGTTAATAGCAAGAAGTGTGTTCAAACCTTAAATGTAACAAGGATGATGCTTGTCTAGGCAAACACAACTAATAAAAATACAGTGTAAATGGCATTTTTCTAAACAAACACACACACACACACACACACACACACACACACAAACTGATGTCAGCGTGAATCCCAGTGGACTCACACCACATTTTGTTACTCAAATCACAAATTAAATCCCATTAAAATGTACAGGCCTGTTAAAGTAGGAGACAGATAAACACACATCTTTGAATTGTTCTATTTATTAAGATGGATGTGTATGTGTGTTTATTTCCTTGGGCTAAAGAATCCCCCTTGTCTAGATTAACCCCCCTGCCCAATGTGAAGGGGGTAGTATGCTAATAGAGACCCTCTGAGACTGTGTGTGTGTGTGTGTGTGTGTGTGTGTGTGAAGGGGGCAGTATGGTAATAGGGGTCCCGGTGTGATTGAAATCTGTGTGCAGGAGATAACGGGTTTATGTTGGGTTACAAAACTGCCATTAGTGAAGATCACCCTTTCCCAAAACACTCACTCTCTCTCGCACACACATGCAGATCTATTATTAGCATTGTATTTTATCACTTCAACACCCCAATCACACCATCACCCCCTTTTTCCTTTTATTCAAATACATTTTATGCTAAACCATCTTTTACAACTTTCTCTGTCATTTTCTTTTGTATTTTTTTTTAAACATCAAAGTCATTAGAGAGATCCAAACATTAAAGGCGATTTAGGACACAAACATGAACAAACACATTTCTATTTAATGGTGGGGACTATTGACTTTCTATTATTTTATATATACCACTTTCTATTAGGAAATCAATCAATCAATCAACCAAGAAATAAAAGAAAGGCACAAATTAAGTTATAATAATCAGAATGACAGTTCTATCTTAGTGCTAATTGTTAACAATGTTAAGTTTGTGAACAAACGTGTGTGTGTGTGTGTGTGTGTGTGTGTGTGTGTGTGAGTGAGTGTGTTAGTATTAGTACACTGTTAATCTTAGTGAATTCACCTTTTTATGAGTAATGCATTGATATCTACTGGTGTCAGTGGAGAATTCCTTTGCAGTTAACACTTGAAATGTATGATGTCACAGTGCACTGCATCAAGTGGGAGGTGCTAAAAATAATATCTGAATTATGGAATTGTTGTGAGATGCAGTAACAGCTTGAATAAACACACTGGAACACATAACTATGATGCCATCACTTGGAAAATTCTTATCCACCCACTACAGTCATTGTGAGGTTGCATAAGATTTCATTTTTACATACATAAAATAATACAGCACAATTTTGAATTAGGTTTTATATGTTCAGTTTTCTAATCATCTTAATTGTTGTTTTAGTAATTGTATGTGATTTTGTCTGTGATTTTGTGAAGTAGTTGTGTATATTTTAGTAATAATAAAATAATTCCTATATTTTTATTAATTTTTTAAAAAATATATAAATATATAAATATATAATTAATAATAATACAATTATATATAATATAATATAATATAATACAATATATAATATTAACAGCAACAACAACACTATTATTATTATTATTATTATTATTATTATTATTATAAAGTGTGTATTACCATGTTATTACATTTCAGTAATATGCAACATTGTTTAGCAGCATCTCTGAAATAAAAAAAATAATTATTATAAATATATATAAATTTGATTCCTAGTTTGTGTCTTAACTTTTGGCAGTGTAAACAAATAAATTATGAAGAGAAGACAAAAATATAGCCAATTTTACTTTCAATTTATCCATCACACTGAATATTAAAGTTTAAGTTGAACACACTGCATTGTGGAATAAGATACTTCATGCAGTGTGCTCTGATTGTACAATGCTCATTTTCAGATTTCATCTATAGGTATTGCATAATCGTCTTGGTTACGTATGGTAACCCTCGTTCCCTGATGGAGGGAACGGAGACGTTGTGTCGAAGTGACGACTAGGGGGTCGCTCTTGAGAGCCCGAACACCTCTGACAGCTTTGAGAAAAGGCCAATGAAATTGGTACGCAGTATTTGCATAGCCCGCTCCGCCCCGGAGATCCGGGCATAAGAGGGGGGGGCTAGGCAACACTCATTGTTCTGATCTGAGGAGCCGAAGCACCCGGCTACACTCAGAGGCGGTCCGAGGTTGTGGCAAGGGGGACACAACGTCTCCGTTCCCTCCATCAGGGAACGAGGGTTACCATACGTAACCAAGACGTTCCCCGTCTGTCGTTCACGTTCGACGTTGTGTCGAAGTGACGACTAGGGGTCCCAGTTGAAAACGCCACAACCAGCGGACCGCGTCACGAGTGCATGGAGTGCAAATATTAACAGGTCTTGCGTGTTAGATAAATGTCACTCACCTCTACGTGACCTTCCAATGCCCAAGAGCTTCAGCCAGCCTTTCCTCACCTTTGGTTGAACATCTTGGAGAACATTGGGCCAGTGTCCGTCCTCCCCGGGGGGGGGATGGGCACTACGGAGACCACACCCTGCCCGGAGGGAGGTATTTGTGTGGAGAATACACTTGAGGGCTCGCACTAGGGGAGCACAACAAGGGGACGATCCTGAGGCAGGCTCCGCATGAGGAGAGACTGCTGAGCTCAGGGTCGGAGACAAGTTTTGTCTTAAGGGAAACACCGCATCTCTGGGAGTATAGGTGGAGATACACACATGGGGCCGCATTAGGAGCCACTACATGTGGGGCACCAACCTAATATGAGAGTTCACAAGAGGCAACCTAACCTCATATTAGATTCTGATAGCTAGTTCCTCCGCTGAACATAGCTACGTTGCGGGTGCAACATGATGGAAATTGTCGTTCAGGGTTCACGCCAGGAAACTTACTGAACTGGGGAAGCGTCATCACCCGTGGGGAACGACGCTTCAGCAAGCTTCTACACCGTGTCAGCTTCAGGAGTTACTGGGCTTGCGTTCAGGACTCCCGAAGAGACTGGTTCTACACGCAGATTGTAGAACCTGGCAAACGTGTTAGGTGTAGCCCAACCTGCAGCTCTGCAAATGTCTGTTAAAGAGATCCCGTTCGCCAGCGCAACCGACGCTGCGACGCCCCTGGTGGAGTGGGCGTGCACCCCCAGCGGGCAGGGCACCCCTGTGGCCTGGTAGGCCAAACGAATCGCATCCACAATCCAGTGGGAAATTCTTTGTTTGGAGACAGCTTTCCCCTTCTGCTGTCCTCCAAAACAGACAAAGAGCTGACTCGACCGTCTGAAGCTTTCAGTACGTTCCAAGTAAATGCTCAGGGCACGGACTGGGCATAACAAGGAGAGGTTGGGGTCGCCTTCCTGAGAAGGGATAGCTTGCAGAGTGACCACCTGGTCCCTGAAGGGAGTGGTGGGCACTTTGGGCACATAACCGGGCCGGGGTCTCAGGATAACGTGAGAGTTAGCCGGCCCGAATTCGAGGCACGAGTCACTGACGGAGAGGGCTTGGAGGTCTCCCACTCTTTTGATCGATGTGAGCGCAGTCAGGAGAGCCGTCTTTTGGGAGAGAGCACTGAGTTCGACTGACTGGAGCGGCTCAAAGGGATCTGACTGTAGGCCCCGGAGGACCACAGACAGATCCCAAGAGGGGACAAGGCGCGGTCTGACGGGGTTCAGCCTGCGTGCACCTTTAAGGAATCGTATAACCAAATTGTGCTTCCCAACCGATCTACCTTCCACCAGGTCGTGGTTAGCGGCAATAGCGGCTACCTGGACCTTAAGTGTTGAAGCAGAAAGGTGTCTATCCAGTCCTCCTTGGAGGAAGGAAAGCACCGTTCGGATGCCACATCTCCGTGGGTTCTCCCCCCGGGAGGAACACCAGTTTGTGAATTTGCGCCATCTGAGGTCGTACAGCCGCCTCGTGGAAGGAGCTCTCGACTGCAACAGAGTGTTTACCACTGCCAGTGGGAGATCTCTGAAATCCTCCTGGTCGCGTCCAGGGACCATACGTGGAGGTTCCAGAGATCTGGGCGCGGGTGCCATATCGTGCCCTTCCCCTGTGAAAGGAGGTCCTTCCTCAGGGGAATGCGCCAGGGAGGAACGGGGGAGAGGAGCACCAGCTCTGAGAACCAAACCCTGTTGGGCCAGTAGGGGGCCACCAGCAGGATCTGTTCTCTGTCCTCCCTGACTTTGCACAGGGTCTGTGCAATTAGGCTCACTGGTGGAAACGCATACTTGAGGAGGCCCTGAGGCCAGCTGTGTGCCAGTGCATCTGTGCCGAGGGGCGCCTCGGACAGACCGTACCACAACTGGCAGTGAGTGTTCTCTATCGAGGCAAACAGGTCGACCTGGGCCTGACCGAAAAGACTCCAGATCAGCTGAACCGTCTGAGGGTGAAGTCTCCACTCGCCCCGAAGCGAAGTCTGTCGGGAGAGCGCGTCCGCTACCCAATTGAGTTCGCCCGGTATGTGGGTGGCTCGTAGAGACTTGACATTGTTTCGACACCAAAGGAGGAGATGGCGGGCTAGCTGTGACATGCGAAAGGAGCGTACACCGCCCTGGTGATTGATGTAGGCTACAGTCGCAGTGCTGTCTGTGCGGACCAGCACGTGTTTGCCCTGAACCAAAGGTCGGAACCTCTTCAGGGCCAAAAACACTGTCAGCAGTTCGAGGCAATTGATATGCCAATGCAGCCGAGGGCCCGACCAGAGCCCTGCAGCTGCTTGCCCATTGCATACGGCGCCCCAGCTTGTGTTGGATGCATCTGTCGTAACCAAAATGCGCCTGGACACTTGTCCTAAGGGCACCCCGGCCCGTAGGAACGAAATGTCTTTCCAAGGACCGAGGGTTTTTAGACATACGGGTGTGACGAGCACCCGGTATGAACCCTGGCGCCATGGCCATCTCGGGACTCGGGAACGGAGCCAGTGTTGTAACGGTCTCATGTGCATCAGGCCCAGCGGCGTGACGGCGGCTGCGGATGCCATGTGACCCAGGAGCCTCTGAAATTGTTTGAGGGGGACCGTCGGGCTGCGTGAGAGCTTCTGGACGCAGCTCAGCACTGACTCTGCACGCTCCGGGGAGAGCCGTGCACTCATGGCAACCGAGTCTAGTTGTATACCGAGAAAAGAGATGCTCCGTACCGGGGCGAGCTTGCTCTTTTCCCAGTTGACCCGAAACCCCAGATGGGCCAGATGGTTGAGAACCACATCCCTGTGTTTGCATACCAACTCCTGAGAGTGTGCTATGACCAGCCAGTCGTCGAGGTAATTGAGAATGCGGATGCCCCTCTCCCGGAGAGGGGCAAGGGCTGCCTCTGCGACTTTCGTAAAGACGCGGGGAGACAGGGAGAGCCCAAATGGAAGGACTTTGTACTGAAATGCTCGACCTTCGAAGGCAAACCGCAGGAAGGGCCTGAGTCTTGGAAGAATCGAGACATGAAAGTACGCGTCTTTCAGGTCTATCGCCACAAACCAATCCTGGAATCTGATGCACGTGAGAATGCGTTTGAGCGTTAGCATTCTGAAGGGGAGCTTGTGAAGGGCCCGATTCAGAATCCTCAGATCCAGGATTGGTCTTAAACCGCCACCTTTCTTGGGTACAATGAAGTAGGGGCTGTAGAACCCTTTCTTCATGTCGGCCGAGGGGACCGGCTCTATCGCGTCCTTCGCCAGAAGGGTCGCGATCTCCGCCCGAAGAACCGCAGCATTCTCGTCCCGAACCTCGGTAGAGAAGATGCTGCTGAACTTGGGCGGATTGCGTGCGAATTGGATAGCATAGCCGAGTCGGATGGTTCTGAGAAGCCAGCGAGAGAGGTTGGGTATCTCGAGCCAAGCTGTAAAACTCTCTGCCAACGGTCTCAGGGGGACCACCGACGTACCTCGGGTGGGTACGGTGTGACTGAGTTGTGGTGAAAGCCCTTTGTTCGGGGGCGTGCTGTCCCGGAGGACACAAGGTGCTTTGATCGCCATAACCGACATACAAGGATCCGTGAGAAGATCGCCTGAGCTCAGGGGATCGACTGACGGATGCGCTTGTTTCTCTGTCAAAGTATGCAGAAGCGCAAGTTTTGCGGTTGAGCATGCTTTGGTGTGTTTTGGTGGCTGGGTACCCCGGAGGGACCCAGCCATGGAAGGATCGACCATCGGAACCGACAGACAAGGATCCATCAGAAGATCGCCTGAGCTCAGGGGATCGACTGATGGATGCACTTGATTCGTCAAAGCATGCCAAAGCGCAGGCCCTGCGGTTGAGCATGCTTTGATGTGTTCTGGTGGCTGGGTACCCCGGAGGGACCCAACCATGGTGGGTGTACCGATCATCGTAACCGACAAGGATCCAACGGAGGACCGCCTGAGTTCAGGGGGTCGACTGAAGGATGCACTTGGTTTGTCAAAGCATGCAGAAGCGCCTGAGATGCGGTCGAGCATGCTTTGACGTGCTTCAGTGGCTGGGTACCCCGGAGGGACGCAGTCGCACTGGTTTTTACGCCCAGAGAAGAGAGAAATTGCTCTTAAATTGACCATGTGGTGGCTGTCCGCCGTGAGGCAGACAGCCAGGATGGAGCCGAAGCCCACACTCGTCCCCTCGCCGAGTGTGGATCTAGACAGGTCAGCAGATCTCTCTCCCCTGGGCGGCTCACTTCAGGAGCGCTTCGAAGCCTGATGAGGGTTCCTAGCGGCCTGAAAATGAGCTAACGGCGCCACCTTCTTGCGAGAACTCGACGGCAAGGCTGGTTTGGGTGCAGGACCAGCCTGAGGCGGGCCCTGAACCAGTCTGGAGAAATGGGGGCGTCAAGAAAGCGAACTTTCTCAGTGTCCTTCATTTCCGCCAGATTTAGCCAAAGGTGGCGCTCCTGGACCACCGTAGTGGACATCGCTCTACCCAGAGCCTGCGTTGCGACATTTGATGCTCGGAAGCATACACAGAACTGAACGCAGTTCCTGCGACACTCTGAGGCGAGATCTCCCTCGTGCAGATCTTATAACACTTTGCCTGGCAGCCAGCAGGATGGCAAAAGTGTGCATGGTGGACACAGCCTGTCCAGAAGACGTGAACCCCTTCACGCTCTGGACGAGAGCCTATGTGGTCCCACCAGGGGGCAGGGCATCAGATATGCAGGTGCTGTACTGAAGCGCCCACCCGCCTGGAGAATCCACGAAGCCTCTCGCGCTGGACCGCCATCGAGGGAAATGAGGGAGGAGGATCTGATATATCGTGTTTCAGCCGAAAAAAAAAGGCCTATCACGATATAGTCAATCTCGTACGTTACCGAAGCCATGAACACACAGGATGAGGCGGAGGGTTTTTTCTCACTCAAACCTGATGTGTTTCGGTTATCTTGTTCAAGCACGCCCACCACTTCAGCGTCTGCTCAAACTGAGACTCGCTCCCCAGCTTGCTCAGTCGAAGCATCAGCTTCCCATGGTTTAAGTCCTCCCTCCGATGCTGCAGCCAACCTCTCAACCAGCTTTTAAGGTTTTGAACAGAGTAAAGTTGTAAAAAGAACTAATAATCTGTCCAAAAACCTAAACGGGGGTCGCGAGGAACGAGCGATCCGCGGGGGGAAACCCGGCGGAACTAACTCATTTCCTATTGCTCGCCATCGACGCACATCGCAGCGGCCCTCGTACCCGGAAGTAGAAGGGCCGAACGGAAGCGGTCGCGGTGAGCCGCGGCTTCGCGGCTCGTGAGCAGCAACCCATAGTTATGTTCCCTTCCGCAAGCAGAACACAAACTATCAACGAAGCGATGTATCAGCGTGAGACTAGCTCAACCCTGAGCACAACGATCGTGCCGATTGTTATTGTTTACGAGGAAACCGCAACCAGGAAGACACGGACGGAAAGGCAAATGTAAACACAATCCATCCGTGTCGGCTCTTTCAGAGAAATTACTCCTTTTCAGGAGGAAAAGCTCTTTAGAGATCGTCGTCGAAGCACCCAGGGGTATTCTCGCTTACCAAGAGAAGGGTTAAAGGGAGAAACCGCTGCTCGTGCCATAGATCCAACGACGAAGAGGTGAGTAATGCTGTTTTCCCCTAAGAGAATACTGCATTCGGCTCCGAAGAAACAGAACAATGAGTGTTGCCTAGCCCCCCCCTCTTATGCCCGGATCTCCGGGGCGGAGCGGGCTATGCAAATACTGCGTACCAATTTCATTGGCCTTTTCTCAAAGCTGTCAGAGGTGTTCGGGCTCTCAAGAGCGACCCCCTAGTCGTCACTTCGACACAACGTCGAACGTGAACGACAGACGGGGAACCACATATTGTGCTCAGTTTACATGGTACATATTACAGAAATAGTAAGAACAATATTGTATTATGCTATATTCAGAGTGTTTATGAGGCTGGGTGTGTCAGACAGGTGGAATGTGTGTGTGTGTGTGTGTGTGTGTGTGTGTGTGCGGTCATTAGACGTGCGTCAGTGACCAAAGCACAGATGAAAGGGTGGAGTTGGTTGGCTGAGAGGCAGGCAGGCAGGAAAAGGGCAGCTCTAATTGGCTAAAGAGGAAACGTGTAATGAAAGGCTATTAGACTTGCCAGGAGCTGCAGTGCAACAGAGCGCAAACAAGCCTAAATTACCATTATTATTTCTTTCTCTCTCTCTATTTCTTGCTCTTGCTCTTTCTTTCACACATACAAACACATTTCGTCCATACAATATCTCCCTCTTTTAAATCTCCCTTAAATCCCATATTTATATTGTAAACCAAATGCTTTTAACATTGTCAATATCGATTGAAGACTGAGCTAAAGCTAAAATTGCACATTTTATAGATAGATAGATAGATAGATACAAAGGGGGCCCCCACAGACTGCTTTCTTAGGTCCCTCAAAACTCTGAACATGTCCCTGCTTGACAAAAAAAAAAAAATAAATAAATAAATAAAAAAAAATATGTTGAATCAACTTCAAATGTTAAGGCAGCAGGGTAACAAATAATTTAAGTTCGGTCAACTCAAATAAGTTTATTCAAGTTGAAATGTTAAGTTGTACTAACTGACAACTTAGATATTTGAGCTGACTTAACTAAAAAATAGTTTGTTGAACTTAACAGCTGTGTTTGTTACTCGGCTGTCTTCAAATTTTAAGTTGAATCAACTCAAATATAAGTTGTCACTTAGTAAAACATAACATTTCAATTTGACTAAGCTTTTTTTTGAGTTGACTGAACCTTTTAAGGCAGCCAGGTAACAAATTATTTTAAGTTGACTCAACAAATAGTTTTTACAGTGTATATAGGATATTCTAGTTTCTAGGTTTAGCTCAGGTGCAAGTCTTTGGGATTTTTTTTTTAATCTGTTTGATCATTTATCAGTTGAAAATCAAGTGAAAATGTAAAGGTGCAGTAACTTTAGCAAAATTTCCCTCCAAACATTGCTTGTTGTCAATAGTGTAGTGATGTGTGAAATATATCTCAGACAGAAGTTATTTCCAAACCAAGCAATTTTCTGTTTGTCAGTGCAGCAACTAATAATGACCTTAATTTTGACCCCAACACTACTATAATACTAAAATTTCATAGTCTTTGAGATTTTTTTTTTCCACCTGTTAACAATCAAGTGTTAAAAGATTTCGACAGAGAGGATGCTTTTGCCCAGCCTTACTTTTTTGAACCAGAATATACATACGATGAACTAAGAGAGATGGACGTTCTATGGAATTAAAGAATTGTTGAATAAAGTCATTAGTTTTGTTTTCTTTGTGCACAAAAAGTATTCTCATAGCTTCATAAAATTACAAACTACTGATGTCACATGGACTATTTTAATGATGTACTAACTTTCTGGGCCTTGAACAGTCAGTTAAGTTGACTATGCAGAGTCAGAAAGCTCTCGGATTTCATAAAAAAATATCTGAAATATGTTCTGAAGATGAACGAAGGTCTTACAAGTGTGAAACGACGCAAGGGTGAGGAATTAATGACAAAATGTTCATTTTTGGGTGAAGTACAGCCTGCACAGAAGTTACTTTTTTAGTATTTTTGGATTTTTGGCAAATGTGGCAATTTCATGTGACCAGCTTAAAACCAATGCAAAATCTGCATGTGGAAATCTTTCACCCTCATGCGATTAAAAAAATGTGACTGTACCTTAATACTAAAATGTGTCCTTGAGATGTCCTTTTTACCGCACATTGACACTACGTCTGAACTACTTAATTTCAGTATGCGTATCATGGCTGTGGGGGTCAAAGACTTGACTACTCCTTGTTTACTTTACATTCAGTGGTTTGAAAAATGTTGGTGTTATGCCGTAACCAGTTGAAAGAGTGACCTCTAGTTTTATGAACATGAAAGAGAAGGATAAAGGCAATGGTGGTACGTAAAAGAGAGACAGAGAGAGACAGTATCCTTTCTCTTAGTTTGACCTTCACTGTTGGTTCTCAGTGAAGTTATTCATCATTTACACGATGCGTGAAGTTCACCTTGTCAAAAGTACCCACCCAGCCACTGGCACACACACTGTGTGTGTGTGTGTGTGTGTAAGATCTGCAGGTGCATTGGAATTCATAATACAGTCACTGCAGACGTACACACGGCCCGTCACGGACTCAAGAAAATAATTCACACTAAAAAAAAGTCAGTTCTAGCGTTATTTATTCCATCCAAATTTGTGAGCAGGTATTTTTAAACAGTTATTTTTAAAGTAAAAAAAAAATAAAAAAATAAGTATGTGTTTTCGCACATGTCAGTTTAATTAAGTAAATTAAGTTGTTTGCATGACTTGTGCACTATATCTCAAGCAGTTTTAAAAGCTTAAAAAATATTATTTGTATCCTTGTTTTGTTTTCATGCTATTTTCAAGAAAAAAAAAAAAACGTAATCATAAAGTAAAAAGTAATTCATTTTTTACTCCTTGAATGCATGTGAGTGTACTTTTTTTCAGGTTTTAATAATAATAATAATAATAATAATAATAATAATAATAATAATAACAATAACAATAACAATAATAATAATAATAATAATAATAATAATAATATGATAACTATTTTATATACATTTTTATGCTTGTTGAGTGGACCACATGCAATTGCACTATTACTTTAAATAAAAAGACCATACATTTTTAAGAAACTTACTGACTTTTTTTTTATATTAATAATGAATTATTGATGTTGATATTATTAATAATAGAGCCTTAAGATGAGACATTGCAGGTGAATAGGGTAAAAAAAAAGACATTAATAATTGCAAACTTTTTTTTTTTTTGCATTACAACTTTTCTAAAATATTATATTTAAATATGCAAATGAGGCATTATTTAATGAAATATGCGCTAATTTGCATACATTTATTGTACAAAAATCTAAACACTGGATGAAGCCAGTTTCAAAATCCTTGTTTAATATTTTTTGACATATTAGAGTAAGTTATTTTTACAGAAGGAAATTTGGGTAACTCTTTTTTTCACTCCATAATTCAGAAAATACTCAGAACAGACAGAAAAAAAAAAAAAAAAAAAAAAAAATATATATATATATATATATATATATATATATAAAGTGGTATAAAATAAATGCTTAACAGTGTCTTTTGGATTTTGGTTTTCTTTCCACTAGTCTGAAAAAACAGTCAAACTTGACAGGTGCATGAAAAAACATAAATAATTTCTAAAAACATGGATAATTTCTAAGAAATAATAATATATTTTAGTTGTTTAATTAGACTTCTAATATAATATAATACACTTTTTTAACTCTGAAAATTCAGTTTCTTTACAACATGATCCAAAAAATTTATTTTTTTTATTATATATATATATATATATATATATATATATATATAATATAACTTTGTGCCATTTCAATTTCTGAATTTTAATTCAGAAATGTATAGCATGCTCATAAGAGAGGATGTTTATTCAAATCATTGTATCTGAGATTTTCAGTAAGATTTTTAGTCAAAGTCTTGAGAAGACTTTGAAAAATGGTGAACCTTTCAAGTAATTCGGATCATTCATAGGATTTGGAGCTTGAGAGACATATTAACTATGAACTGTTATTGTATGGAAAACAACTGCAAAAAGACTTTTCAAAAATGGTCAAAAATACCCCAGGAAAAAAAAAAAAAAAGCATTTGAGTTTGGGGCAACATGAGGGTTTTGAAGGCCAATTATTTGTTTAACATTTACACATACTGACAAATATAATTTTCAGCTAATCACTTATAATAAACTGAGAAAACTTTTGCAAAATCTGTCTTTTTTAGACATTCGGATTGATTCGGATGTAAAACGCAGAGTGAAGAATGAAAGAGTTCCAACACGAAAGCGGTTGCAGATTCGAGCTCTTTCTGCGGCTGTGCTGGTGTCAACATAGTTTATCGATGCATGAATGCTGCTAGTGAGATTTGCGAAATCTTAGCATTCAAGTCCGAGTGTGCTTTTATTTGAATGAACATGCTTCTGAATCGTAGATATTTACAAATATAAATGTGCATGTGTGCGCACACACAGCTTTTCTGGCTGCAGCTCAAACATTACGACCCTCAATTCAGCCACAAAATCAGCTTTTAAAGACGGGCTTTTCAAATGGAAATATATTTGTCCGTCAAAAGGGTTCGTGTGTGTGTGAAGAGCTGGGTTAGATTTGATGGTAATCGTTTCCTCTCTCCTGTGCTTGACCTGATAAGGGTGTGGAAACCCTCCTCTCCTCCTCTGTCCCCCCTTTCACCCAGCACTCCTCCTTTATTCTGTATCTCATCTGCAGATTATCTTTCTCTCTCAACCAGATATTTAAAATCCCTGAACTGACTGGGGATTTTTTGGGGGGTGACGGCAGAGTGAATTTAATTTAATAGATTTTAATTTCCTTTAATGTGGAAATGTAATATTTAATGTATTAAATTTTAATTTCATTACTATATATATGCATGGTAGTGTAAATGCACTATGGTCTTTGGATTCAGTCTGATTCAGTTCAGTCTCTAAACATTCAAGTCAAAGTTGTGTGTTAATTGTCAAATCGAGTCTTCACTGAGCCTGCATTAGTAAGTTGTTAGACTGGCAGAACACCAAACACCAGTGGTTCTCATGTCTCTCTTCTTTAACTAACTGTGTTTTGACAGTCGAACATATCCTAGCTACCCGCATACATGCAGACAGAAAGATTAATATATTAAAGATCTGTCAAACAGTGTGTCAAGGGGTGCCAGTGAAGTGCGTTACAATGATGTTGGCGTTTAATTATACACAAGAAAGTATTTTCTTTTCTTTTCTTTCTTTCTTTCTTGCTTTCTCGCTTTCTGTCTTTCAAACTTTCTTTCTTTTGAACTTTCTTTCGACCTTTTTCGAAAAAGGAATATTGCCGTCTGGTTAAGAAATATTGTTGTACTATTTATTCATTGGTAAAAGAATATTTCTAAAACATTCTTGAAATCAAAACTGCAGTTTTGTGGTGACTTCTGAAGGATCACATAACCCAGAAGACTTCATTTCTCACTACTACGGTTTTATTGTTTTTTTGATCAAACGCAGCTTCGCAGAGTATAAAAGACTTTTGAATGGTAGTGATCAGTGTTGGGAAAAATTACTTTTAAAAGTAATTATGTTACAATTTTTTGGAAAGTAATGCGTTACACTACATTTATGTACTTTTTTTGCAAATGTAAAAGCCCTTTCACACCAAAAAGTGAAATAAATAAGCCTAAGGCTGAAAGGAAAAGTCAATTCATGTCTGTACAGTAGAACTGTAGGAAAAGAAAGTTCAGCAATCTTCAGCAATGGAAAAAAAAAATTAAGCACAAAATGTTAAGTTTTGATTTATGGTTGAATTGGATCAACAAAGGTCGCAAAGAAAGACATAATACATAAAATGGGATTAAACACATAAAGGAAACAAAAAGTAACTCAGATATTTTCTTGAAAAATGAAAAAGTAATGTTACTGTACTAGTTACTTGAAAAAAGTAATCTGATTATATAACTCGCGTTACTTGTAATGCGTTACCATAGTGGTAGTATCGATATGTATGTATCTGCTCTTTAAGTGTGCAAATTATTTTATTTAATTATATTTATTTATTTTTTTACAATAAGGTATCATTTGTTAATGTTACACTATAGTTAATGTACTAAGTAACAAGAAATAATGAACAATACATTTATTACACTATGTATTAATCTTTGTTAAAGTTAGTTATTAAAAATACAGTCGTTCATTGTTTTATTCATGTTAGTTCACAATGCATTAACTAATGTTAACAAACACAGCTTGTGATTTTAATAATGTATAGTAAATGATGAAATTTACATTAGGGGTTAATAAATGCTGTAAAAGTATTGTTCATTCTTGGTTCATGTGGTTACCTAATGCTAACTAATAATCCTTATTGTAAAGTGTTATTTATTTATTTATTTATTTTAGAAATTGGCACATTTAATACATACACTGAATGCATTTCTGTATAAATTGCATTTATGATCAATAATCTTTGCCATAATCATTCCTAACATCAAGTTAATTTGTCCATTAGTCTTTAGATATGTAGCTTTGGAGCATTAATATAAAATACAGAGATATATATTCAAATTAAAATTGACACAGTCTTAGAATTCCATGTATATTGCTGTGTGTGTGTCAATATATAACTTTATATAACTTAGTTATAACTTAGTGTCAGCTAGCTTGTTTTCAGGTGGTTTATAGGCAATAGTTATATGTAACAGTTACGTAATTTAATTACAAAACAAATGGAACTGAAATTACAGTTACTTAGGTAAAATGTCTAATCAAATTACAGTTACTTTTACCTTATTTTTATACCAGTTTTAGGATGTCCCCAAAGGTAATTTTTTTGGAGACTTTGTCAGCTTTTGCTCACTTTTGGGTACAAATTTGTCCCCAAAATATGGTTAAGTAGGCACACACGCACACACAAACATATTTAATTGATTTTTTTCCCCAAATTGTATTGACTGCTTTAAATTATGAGACACTAATGTTTCAGGAGTTTTAATGCATAACAACTGTTTTATTTTCTATTTGGGTTTATATGCTTTATTTTTTAAAGATTTTTCCCCCCCAAGGCATTGTTTAAGTGTCAGTGTTTCCTGTCATAGCTATGCAAAGATTTGATTTAGCTATTAAACTATATCTTGTTATGATTTAAAATCAGTGTTTTACCTCAAAACGATCTCAAAGTAAAATAGGTCCTAAAGTTTGATTTTGTGGTGGCTGTGCTTTAAAATTCAATTATTATAATCTCAATTCAAGTGATGTAGGATTTTAAAAGTCTGACAGTAATACTTTGAGTACTACTGTAAGGTTAACCCTGCCTGCTGTAGAAAAGTAATCAAAAATGTAATCAGTTACATTACTTTAATAAAGTAATTGAGATGCTTATTACATTTCAAATAGGTAACCTATTCCATTTTCAATGTAACCTTCCCAACACTGTTTATAGGGCTAGTTTAAGGCTCTTTGATAACAATAATGAAAGAAAATGGACTTTTCGAGAGCACTAGTAGCTTTGTCTTCTTGCTCATTGTGCGTGTTATCGCCTCTCTCGTGTTTGTGTGTCTGTCCTCACGTCTGCGTCTCTCTGTATCTCTCCCTCGCTGTCTCCATTTACCATTATTAATCAAATTACACCTACTAAACTTTCCCAGCTCTCCTTTAATTCACGTCTTCTCTTTCATTTCATTGCCTCTGTCCATCGCGTCCCGTCTTTCTTCCCCTCCGCCCGCACGTTAAAATGAAAATGAGAAAGTTCAGCGGAAATATTGAGGCATCAGGTTAATGAATTAATTTTTTCAATTAAGATAAAGAAGCACTTGTTCTCTTGACCTGCGGGCCATGAAGACACATCAAAGCTGTTTTGTACTTCAGAATATGCATTCATAATGGTCATGTGTTTGATTTCTCCCTCTCATTCTGTCAACGCTCGACTCGTCCCAACATTAGCTGTTCAGATATGCCATTAAAAAGAACCTCTCCAGGCTCTTTTTTCCTTAAACGAACAATTGCACCATCCCAGTTCAAAGTTTACATTTCATAGAGTTAAATGACTCTTCTCTATGATGTAACTCACACAAATATAGGATTAATTGCCTTTTCACACACGTGCGTTTACCTGCTGCACATGCCTACACATACATTTGCACATATTTAACATAGTTCAAAGTTGAACCAGCCAAGGAATTACCTTGAACTGAGGGAAAGTCATTAGAGGAGCATTTGAATATGCAAATTGCATGTTAAGATTCAAAGGCTGCTGATGTGTTCTCGACGCAAAGCGCCAACTCTGCGCTTTTTCTCCTCCTTTTGTTCCTCAATCAAACCTGATGGCACTTTTAATCAAGCCGCTGATCTAAATGAAACTTTTAATTAAGTCTACAATAGATTCTAAACGCAATTTCCCAAATTCAGCAACTTGCTTAAAAAAAATTGAATAGCAGAATTTGTGTACAGCAAGAATATTTTTTTGTTGCGCGTTCAAGTATGATTATTCCTAATCTGTTAGTTGCTGTTGTTACCAAAAGTTGAAGTTTAATGCTAAATGACAATTGTGTGAGTGTCAAATGTGCCTTTATTGCTAACTAGGGTTGTTTGTAAAGTTTGAGAACTACGGTAAAAATATGATAGATAGATAGATAGATAGATAGATAGATAGATAGATAGATAGATAGATAGATAGATAGATCTTAAAGGACATACAATAAACTAGAACAAGTATATGGAAAAATATTTAACCTTGTACTCAAAAATGCTGGGTTAAAAATAATAAACGAGTAATAACTGTGTAATAACGGTGTAATATTAAAGTGAAATATAAACAAAACAAGTGTTTAAACCCAACCTTGTGGATAGTTTTATTTAACTCAGCTATTGCTTAAAATTACTAAAATGGCTGGCCAAACCCAAAATGGGTTGTAAATTAAAACTCAGACTCACAATTATTCATCGGCAATAATCAAAAGATGAACATTTATTAAAAGGTAATTATTTTTTATTATTATTATTTAATTATCATTTATTCAAACTTATTAACAAATGTTCATTTATTAAATGTATTAATAAACATTAATTTCCAACCTATTTTGGGTTCATTTTAAACAAGAAATATAGTCATTTTTAAGCAATAGTTCAGTTAAATAAAACTACCAGAAGGTCGGGTCAAACAATTAACTCAACCACTGGGTCAAAACTATGGTTTGTCCATATTTCACCCAGCGCTGAGTTTTTTTTTTTAACACATTTAACCCAAACGCTGAGTAAAAATAACCCAATCGCTGGGTTTGTCCATATTTCACCCAGTGATGGGTTGTATTTAACCCAGCATTTTTTTTAAAGTGCAGAATTCTACAACTTACCCATCAGAATCAATTTACAATATAATCTTTTTTGTTTTTTTTCACTGGGTTAAATACAACCCAGTACTTGGTAAAATATATGGACAAACCCGACGACTTGGTTGTTGTGACCCAGCGTTTGGGTTAAATGTTTATTTAACTCAACTATTATATTTTATTTAACTCAACTGTTTAAAAATCACTATATGGCTGGCTTAAACTTAAAATAGGTTGTAAATTAAAAATCAGACACATCCCAGTCACTGGGTTTGTCCATTTTCACCCAGTGAGTTTTTTTTTTTTTTTTTTTTCAAAATTCTACAACTGGCCCATCAGAATCAAATCACAATATAATATTTTTTCATATATGTGACCCTGGACCATTTTCAATTTTGAAATAAAAGCTGAATAAATAAGCTTTCCATTGATGTATGGTTTGTTAGGACAATGTTTGGCCGATGTACATTCTTAAAAAATAAAGGTGCTTTAAAAGGTTCTTCAAGCAATGCCATAGAAAAACAAACATCTCTTTCTTACCTTTTTATAATCTGAAGAACCTTTTTTCGCCACAAAGAAGCTTTTGTGAAACAGAAAGGTTCTTCAGATGTTTAAGGTTGTTTATGGAACCATTTAGGCAAAAAAGGTTCTATGGCATCGTGAAACACCTTTATTTTTAAGAGTGTACAAATCAGGAATCTGAGGGTGCAAAAAAATCTAAATATTGAGAAAATCGCTTTTAAAGTTGTCCAAATGAAGTTCTTAGCAATGCATATTACAAATCAAAAATTAAGTTTAGAAAAATGTACAAAATATCTTCATGGAACGTAACCTTTACTTAACCCTAATGATTTTTGGCATAAAAGAAAAATTGATCATTTTGATCCATACAATGTATTTTTACTGTGCTATTTAATACTTGTTTTGTGGTCCAGGGTCACATATACAACTCTAAAAAATGCTGTGTTAAATACAATCAAGCGCTTGGTAAAATATATGGACAAACCCAACGAGTGGGTTAAATGTTTAACCCAAACTTCTGGTTAGTTTTATTTAACTAAAATCATAAACATTATTACTGGAGGCAGCACCAATAATCTAAAGGTGAACATAATGTTCATTTATTAAACATATTAGTCATTCATTTCCAACCTATTTTCAGTTCATTTTTGATTAAACATATTAGTCATTCATTTCCAACCTATTTTCAGTTCATTTTAAACCAAAAAATAGTAAATAAAACTACCCAGAAGGCTGGGTTAAACATTTATCCATATTTCACCCAGTGCATGTGAAGTGTACTTATGTACACATATATGTATGTGTGTGTGTGTATGTATGTATGTATGTATGTATGTATAATATATAATATGAATAGTTTGATTCCTAAAAGCCATTTAAAATGTATATGTATATTAAAATATATGTGTGTGTGTGTGTGTGTGTATATATATATATATATATATATATAATATTAAAATAAGCAGCAGCTGTCTCTGTAAGTGTAGTTCTGTTCACATAGCATTGCATTGCCCCCTACTGAAGAGTCATCAACAGAGAATCTCTCTTTCTCTCTCTTTTTCTCTCTGTATTTCTTTCCATATTCCCGTTATTTCTCTGATTTCTCCTACATTATTTTGAAATGGGTCATACAGTACAGCATCAGCGCATCAAATGTAATTTTGTGTTAAGTATTATTTAGAAGTTCCAAGTGTTTATGGTACTTAAATTAACAAATCATTTTACTTGTTTTTTTTAAGACATAGAAATTGAATAGATATAGAATAGTTTCATTTTTAGGGATATATTTGGGTTAGGAATAGTCTGTAGTCATTTGAATATTAAACACATTTTCATGTGTCTTTATTTAGACTGACAGGTTGCTACTTTAGGTTAAAGTGTGTGTTTTTGATGTACAAAAGTGTGTGTTTCTTGTTACATTTGTCTATACAAACTCAGCGTCAGTTTCATCTTAGCTTGAAACTGTGATAACATTTTCTTTTAATAAGCTATCAGTGTTACAGTACATCCACAGAGCTCTGCACCCCTCATGTTTATGCCGCCTGTCCCCTCTGTCTGCTCCATTTGCTTTCTGTTATATTTTATTAGTGTTACAGTCCTGCTTTTCACAAACTCCAAAGTCTGTTGATGGCACCCGCACATTCATTTGCAGTGCCTTCGAACCTCTGTGAATGCCAGCAGGGACAAAAAGCAGGAAGTATTGACATTCCTCTCATAATTACACATAATGATAGCAACATGAAGTTACCGAGGGGTCACGCCTGGAACATTCTCTTTTTTTCAACTTCCTCTTTTCACTTCGTGAGCTTCTCTGTCACTGTCAGACTGTAGTGTATAGGGGCATAGTCTTCCTCAAACTATTGTTGAAATATGTGAAATTTTGGGACACAGCCTTATGACTTTGCATGATATATTCAGCTAATAACATAGATTTATAATTTTCAAAACAATATATAATAATTAAAGTACTTACTACTACTACTACTACTACTAATTTATTATCATCAATATTATTAATAATCAAATTTTTAGTGTAAAAGAATGTTTATAATATAATCAAGCAGTTATCATCATCAATAATAATAATAATAATAATAATAAGAAGAAGAAGAAGAAGAAGAAGAAGAAGAAGAAAAAGAAAAAGAAGAATTAGAGTAGTAATAATAATAAAAAATCTTCATTTAATTTGATTTCATGTCTTTTTTTCTATCATGTTTTTTAAAGATAACATA
>CM065128.1:17770874-17848374 GCA_033026305.1 Cirrhinus molitorella
TTGCTCATTTGTGTCTGTTTTATAAACTTTAGACATTTTAGAAGAGCTACCTGAGACAAAGTTGATTCAAAGTTCAGCCTCATGATACTTTTTACATATTCTGTTAAAAAAAATAAATAAATAAAATAAAACTAAACTAAAAAAAAATTTGTCACTACGATGCTAAGCTGGTTGCTAGGGTGTTATTATGCGGTTGGTATGGTTTTCAGTGTTTTTAGCATTTGTATGGGGTCTGCATTTAAATAATAATCAATAATAATAATAAAATAATGGTTAAAATATATTTTTCAAATATAAAAAAAAACAAACAGACACATTTTTAGTAGTAATAATAATAATAATAATAATAATAATAACAATAATAATAATAATAATAATAATAATAATAATAATAATAATAACAATAATTGATACAACTGTTTAGTTTGGTTTCTTTTAAGGTGTTATTTTCTTGTTTCTTTTGTTTGTTTGTTTTTTTAATTAAAAAAAACAATTAGAAGTTAAAAGATATTGTTTTAATATTTTTCAAATATTTAAAAAATAACTATTGTAACAACAACAACAACAGCAATTACAACAGTTTAGTATGAAATTGTGTTCTGTTAGGTTTTTGTGTTTGTTAAATTAGAATATATTAAGTTTTAATATTTTTCAACTAAATAAATAATAATACTAATATTAATAAATACAACTGTTTAGTACATTTGCATTTAAGGAATTGTGTTCTATTAGGCTTTCTAGTTTGTTTGCTTTTGTTTGCTTTTGTAATAAAAAAAAGTTCAAAGAAAGATTAAAAGTTTTATTTTTTCAAATATAAAAAAAAAAAATAATAATAATGTCAAATATTTAGAAGAAACTACTATTTTAAATAATAATAATAATAATAATAATAATAATAACAACAATAATAAACTGTTTAGTATATTTTCTTTTAAGGAATTGTGTTCTATGGCTTTTTTTTGCTTGTTTGTTTGTTCGTTTTTTAAATAAAAAGTAGAAAAGTTCAAAGATATTTAAAGTTATTATTTTTCAAATATATATATTTTTTAATAACAATACAAACAACAACAACAACAACAACAACAACAATAATAATAATAATAATAATAAATACAACTGTTTAGCATATATATATATATATATATATATATATATATATATATATATATATATAAACATTTTAATAACAACAACAACAACAACAGCAACAGATACAATAAAATATGTTTTCTTTGTTTGCTTGCTTTTTATTGAAACAAGAATAAACAAACAAACAAATAAGTAAATAAATAAATAAAACAAATAAATAAAAGTTTTAATATTAATATTAAAAAGTAACAACAACACTACTACTACTCATAGTTTTAATATGTTCTTTTAAGGATTGTCTTTAACATTAGTTAGTTAGTTTGTTTGTTTGTTTGGTACTTAAATAAAAAAGTATAATAAATTTTACACTTTCCAAGTATTATAAAAAATAATGTTTTGTAATAATAATAATAATAATAATAATAGATACAACTGTTTAGTACAGTTTTATTTTACAGAAATTGTGTTCTTTTAGTCTTTTTTCCTTAATTTTGATACTAGGACAGTCGCACCACCCTGACATATATATTTTACTTTTTAGGTGAAAATATAAAAAAAAAAAAAAAATGAATGAAATTAAAAGAAATTGCCCTAGCATTAAGGAAATACTTAGCGTTGAGGTTTAAACTCCAATAAAGCTTGTGAACTTTAAAAGAGCAACTTTTGAGTAGTAATATTTTCAATTCTGTAGGGTGACATAACCTTATATTTACTGTTATTAAAGGCAAAAAAGATGCAGAAACACACACAACAAACTTGGGATCACATACTGTATAATATGGCCGCCTTTGCCGGATCTTTGCCGAAGGTACAATACCACATACTCACTGCCAGGTGCATCAAGCTGCGAGTGTCTGCGCAGCGTCAGCATGCGTTTCTCTGTGCTATGGAGAGGGTCCACTCTTTGCTGTGTGCTGGAGAGAAGGAAGAAGCTCTTTGTGGCAATGCCAGCATTCGACACCGCCCGCTTCCTGCCAACGTTTCTGCGCCATCTTGCCAGGGTTCCGCTTTCCTTTTCCAAAACGCTGCCCCATCTGTTGCTTTGCAATGGAGGTCTTGCTCTCTTTTATTCACTCCATTTCAATCCCACACTCTCAGTCTCTGGCAAGAGGGAAATTTTTGCTCCATTCTGGTTCTATGGCGGCATGGCAGTCAATGCTGACCCCATCTTAGCACTTCCTGGACTTTAGCCACAACAGAGCGGGAGCCATCTTGGATCCTTGGCAGAGACACAAAAGCGTTTCCTTTTTTCAACATCTCAGGATAAAAATGTTTATTTTATGTTTGAAAAAACACCATCTAGGCGTCTGTAACCTAATCTCTTCTCGTTTAGTAGTGATTCATTTACTCAGAATTGCTGGTTTTAGGGAACCAGTTAAAAACTCTGATTCATCAGCTCTTTTATGTCCTCACTCATCTGAGTCATCTGTAGTTAAGAACAAGATGCATGACCATGTGTTTTACAAACAAGAAGCTATGCTTTTAACAACATGTTGAGAGCCGTAGTTTCAACTAAAAATCTTTTGTGATGCTGTTTGCGTATGTTTGTTGGAACTATAGTTTCGGGAAACAGTGAATTGTTGAATTAGTCAGTAATGATGGAATGTGCAACCTTTTTTGGTGCTTTTGATGCTTTGAGAACATTGCGCAGACCATTTCATTCAGATTTGTGACTAAACTATTCAGGGTTGTGTTTTCTGTACAACAATATAACTTGCTGCTCAACTACCACACTGTAGTATGATTCATCATTGGAGAAACTAATAGCTAATTAAATAACTAATAGTTTAGCTAAAAATTAAAAATGCAAATTGCAAATGATCAGTTGACTGTGTATTGGGGAACACTGAATTGTGAAATAGATTGGTAATGATAGAACTTAGAACCATCATTGTTTAATAAGGTTTGTGTGTGTGTGTGTGTGTGTGTGTGTGTGTGTGTGTGTGTGAACTAAATGTTTTGTATAATATACAACATAACTTGCTGCTTAACTTTTGTAGCATGATGCATTGTTGAAGGAATAATACTAGCTAGTCATGACTGTTTTCTGAAATAGTAGTTACAGTTTAGAACTCTTTGATGATGTCACAAAGGTGGTGGAGTAATAAATTATGGATTGATATCAAATTCATGTTGGGTTATGGCTATAAAAACCTGGCATGTAAAATACAATTTTTAATCTATTTTTGTTCTCCATTGCTTTTCTTTATTTAGAGTTTTTGATCTTCAGTCAGTGTTCTATTGTCTGTTCAATCTTACAATCATACTACTGAATTTCCAATATACTGTTATATACTGTTACACACATTTTTTTCCTCAACTGTTTGCTTCCACCTAAGTCCTTAATTAGTGTGTTTATGAGGATACTTACAAAGACAACTTACATTTTGACTTACGTTTATAAGTGTGTGTATTTAATTGTTCAAGGCCTACACAGCGGCAAAAATAACTCCTGCGTTCTATAAACAACATCTTCACTTGCAAGCGCCTCTCTGACAGTGCTCAGAATCGTCTCTTAGACAACGTGAGTTCTCTTTTGCTGCTGATTGCATTTCAATTGCTTAAAATCACTTGTTTTTAAAGCGCAATGCTTAAAAACAATACGTTGTCATGATCACCTAGCACAGCAACATGACATAAGCGTGTAACCGCGATAGAGATGGTGGTCCAAAATTGTCTACTGGTTGACAAATTTCTCCTGGTTAATCATGTCTACCCGTATATCTCTCACCCCTAGTCAATGTCATAAAACAGTGACAGGAAAGACTACCTCACATTGGTTTCATACGGATTACTTTGTCCGAGAATATTTCATTTCAATATGACTGACTTAATTTAAAAGAAGTCAATTCAGCTTTCCGTAGATATATTTCTCATTTCTGTGTGTCAAGTATTTGCTGAGTTTTGGTTCATTTTTGTGACACGTTTCATAAACAGTATACTGCTGTTGTTTCGTCTTTTAGGTTTGTTACAGACTGCAGTTGCCCGAAATGTCAAGCGATTGTGTGAAAGATTGTGTGAATTTTAATTTTTTAAAATTTCAGTTTAAAAAAGTACTAAGACGTTTTTATCAGTCATAACTTCGGGAGAAAAATAGAGCAGACTCTGGACAAAGATGAAGCTGTCTAGAGTGCATATGTTGACTGCTATCAAATGGAGTATGCTTTAAAAGGCTATGTGTATGCTATAAATAAATAAATAAATAAATAAATAAAACCTTTGTGCTTAAAGGGATAATTCACCCAAAAAAGAAAATTCTGTCATATACTTATCCTCAATGTTGGTCCACACCCGTAAGAACCTTGTTGATCTTCAGAACACAAATTTTTTATGAAATCTGAGAGTAGACAGCAATCTAACTGAAATGTACCCACAGTCAGAAATGCAGCAAGCACATTTTTAAAATGGTCCATCAGTGGCTTAACCATAATTTTACAAAGACGCAAAAAAACTTTTTGTGTGCAGAGAAAGCTAAATTTAACGACTTTATTCAACAATTCATCTTCCCCAATTTACCATTTTTCACCATTATCAACACACTATTATTATCACAGTATGCTCGTAGCTTCGTAAAATCCATATATCTCCCACCCATGTCATAAAACTGTGACAGGAAAGACTACCTCACGTTGGTTTCATACGGATTACTTTGTCCGAGAATATTTATTTTCGATATGACTGACTTCATTTAAAAGAAGACAATTCAGCTTTCCATAGATATATTTCTCATGTCTGTGTGTCAAGTATTTGCTGAGTTTTGGTTTATTTTTGTGACACATTTCAGGATGAAGTTCGCAGAGAAAGACAAGGCAGAAAGTGCACGCTGTTTTCTTTATTTTACAAAAGTTTTGTTGTTATTGTGAGACACTTAACAGTTGTGGATGTTGTACAACACTTATCTGTATGACCAAAATTGTCGGAGTATTTTTTGTCTTTCGCACTGATAAGAAAAAAACAAGCTGGTCGTGCATCTAATTACATGTCAAGACCTGCAGTTTTAACCACTCAAGTATTTGTGAATGTTGTTGGAACTGTGGTTTTGGAAAACACTGAATAATTAAACAATTGTTGCTATGAATGTTGCTAACTTACATAGTTGACTAAAGGCCAAAGTGTATTTCAGTTTTTACATGTACCTAAGAGTTTGCATAAAGTGCGTGTGATGCAAATTTCATTACCAGTATGTGCGTACTGTATGCACACCATTCGATTTTTGTAATGTACTATGTATGTGCACATTGACTTGGTTTTGCAATAATCATTTGTTCCACAAGATGGCTTTAGTTTAAAAAAGTAAAAAGACATTTTTATCAGTCATAACTTTGGGAGAAAAATAGAGCAGATGCTGGACAAAGATGAAGCTTTCTGGAGTATACCTTAAAAGGCTACATGTTCTACTGTATGCATACGCTTAAAAAAAAAAAAAAAAAAAAAAAAAACTGTGCTTAAAGGGATAGTTCACCCCAAAAAAGAAAATTCTGTCATATCCTCATCCTCATGATGTTCCACACCTGTAAGAACCATGTTCATCTTCGGAACGCAAATTATGATATTTTTGATGAAATCTGAGAGTAGACAGCAATATAACTAAAATGTACCCACAGCCAGACATGCAGCAAGCACATTTTTAAAATAGTCCATCAGTGGTTCAACCATAATTTTACAAAGACGCGAAAATACTTTTTGTGTGTAGAGAAAGCTAAAATTAACGACTTTATTCAACAATTCATCTTCACTGATTACCGTTTTTCGCCATTATCGACATGCTATTATTATCACAGTATGCTCGCAGCTTCGTAAAATTACCACTGATGTCACATGGACTATTTTACCGATGTCCTTACTTCATTTCTGGGCCTGGGAACATTTCAGCTGCGTTGCTGTCTATGCAGAGTCAGAAAGCTCTCAGATTTCATCAAAAATATCTAATTTGTGTTCCAAAGAATGGGTTTGAGTGAATAAGGAATGACAGAATTTTAATTTTTGGGTGAACAATCGCTTTAACAATGCTTTTATTAAGCGCACCCCAGTACGATTTTGTGAGCAGTCCATTTGATTCCTTAAAACCATTCATTGAACAAAACTACTTTTTGTTTTCCTAACACATAGCAGTCAATTGTGAGAACAAAGGGCTGATTAAGTCAGAGAGAAGTGTAGAAAGGGTCAGGATCGTTCAGACACACACACATTCTAATCCTACCGATCCGCAGAAGGGTTTTGACAGAAAACAGGGTGCCAATGTGCCATCCAGATCCACTTTTCATTCCCCCCTCTGATGTCTCAACAGCACTTCCCCGGATCAGTATTTCACCTGTCACATTCACAAATACACACACACACATGGATCCCTTCACCCCATTGTACATACATTTTGTACGAACATCTCTCACACACACTCCTGTCGGCATTCCTTTTGCCCATAATGAGGTCTTATTAAGCTCCTTTGGTGTTGAGAATGGAAGTTGTCACCGGGACGCAGGTAAGCCAGCCACCACAAAGGCCGATGTCTGACGCTAAACAAACGGCTGACATTGCTCGCGGCTCTACTCAGCCACGGTGCCAGAATGAGCGTCACTTCAAGTATTTCTGACGCGCATTTATCGTACAACAGGAAAATGTTTTGAGCTGCCGAAAAATCAAAGAGTGAGAATAGAGAGGTATTTATTAGAAATCTGTTTATTCTATTATTCTGACTATATCTTATTGTCACCTTGACACGCTTAAAATTCCTGTCAGCGTTGGAGTCAGGCCCACTGAAATGACGGCGGACGGATATGTTTACCTTTCCCCGAGCGCGTGGGATGAATAACCAGCGGAAGGAAAGGTGCCTTATTAAATTTGATGAGGAGAAAAGTGTCTTAACGTTTTATCGGAGACAGAGTGTATTTGTGCGCCGCTATCAGCTTCGTTACAGATGCCTCTGTATCCCACGACACACTCGTTGCACCGATAACCAGGCTTCTGCGTGTGCATGCATACATTTTTTTTGTATGAAATGATGATTGTGTGGTTATTGAATCAATGTACGTGTGTCACAATGAGAAAAACGTGTCAGTCAGGATGATGGGTTTGTGGAAGGATGTTGAGAATATATTCTGGAATATACTAATCCCAATTTTGATTCCCATTGTACCTAGGCAGGTAATGTATGACTTTGATCAGAGTATTTGGATACATCCAAGGCAATTACAGATTTAGATGGAACTTTGAATTGTTTATTTAAAAAAAACAAAAAAACAACAACAAAAAAAAAAACAAAAGAAAGAAATAACTTTTTATTTATGTATTAGCGGTTTAGTATGGAGGCCTGTTTCTGCCACTGAACAAAAAATATAAAAAGGTAATTGTGACTTTCTATCTCACAATTCTGACTTTTTTTTTTTTTCTTAGAATTGCATCATAAGAACTCGGAATTCTGACATTTTTTCTCCAAATTGTGAGATATAAATTCACAATTGCGAGTTATAGAGTCAGAACTGCGGGATATAAACTCGCAATTCTGACTTTTTCTCACAATTGTGAATTTATAAAGATATAAACTCACATAATTCTGACTTCATAACTCACAATTGTGACTTTTTATCTCACATTTTTTACTTTTTAATTTATAAAGACATAAACTCACAATTGCAAATTATAAAGTACTGATATGTTCATAGAATTGCAAGTTTATATATTTTTTCTGACTTGTTTTCTGAATTGACTTTATCTCACATTTTTTACTTTTTTTCTCGCAACTGCAAGTTTATATCACATAATTCTGACTTTATAACTCACAATTGTGACTTTTTATCTCACATTTTTTTACTTTTTTCTCACAATTGCAAGTTTATATCACATAATTCTGACTTTATAACTTGCAATTGTGGCTTTTTATCTCACAATTCTGACTTTTTTTCTCGCAATTGCAAGTTTATATTACACAATTCTGACTTTATAACTCGTAATTGTGGCTTTGTATCTCACAGTTCTGACTTCTTCTTTTTTCACGCAATTAAAAGTTTATATCACAATTCTGAGATTAAAATTTGCAATAACCTTTATTTTATTTTATTTTATTTATTTATTTATTTTTATTCAGTGGTGGAAACAGGATTCCATAGTTTAGTGTAAAAAAAAAAAATGCTGAAAACCAAAGCACAGTTTGTGGTTTCTTTTGTACTATAATAATAATAGCATAACATTTGTTAGCATTTTTAATGTACACGTATGCATTAGAGTTGGATGCTTGAATTATTTCATTTTATTTTATATTTTGTTTAATGAATTCATACAAATTACCTAACCCTGCCCCTAAACGTACCTGTCAGTGAGGTCTAGACAAATTGTACAAAATCGTACAAGTGAGACTGTATGAATTCGTACGAATTAGCCACCTTGTAAAATACATACAAATTGATCATGAGATAGCGTTGGGGTATTCCTCTCCAACGCTTAAAACTTGTTGACTTGTTGGCATTAGCTAAAAATGTGGTGATGAACTGTGAACAGAAAAGTGTGCTAAGAAAGTGTCTCTTATAAAAGTGTCTTATACTGGAGGTGGCTGCATTTTTTTGACTGAAAATGTCTTGGCATAATCTAAAACTTTGCTAGTTTAGTTTTACACTCTTAATCACACCAGCCAACTTTTAATTCTTATACCCACTGTATGAAAGTGTATTAGAAGCACACATGTTCACCAACACAGGCATGTAAAAAGTGGTCAAGTTGTCTTTATGTAAAATGGGAAGAATTTCCTGCCCACCAACTTCTCTTTATCTCAGGAAAACTTAAACTCCTAAAGATGGAAAATGAGAAATCGCACATACACACTCGTTTGACACGCACGCTTATATCTGTGAGATGCAGCGGCTGGGATTGTGTGTATGGTATATAAAAGATTAAAGTGTGTGTATGAGGTGATGCATTGCCATTGTCAGAAAGAAATCCGGCAGGGCGGCCCACCACTATCAGCTCTGAGATGAGAGAAGTCCTTAATCCTACACACACACACACACACACACACACACACACACACACACATACTCATACATTTACATCTGCAAACAACAAACAATACGCCCACATAATTCATACAGAGAACGACAGGAGGAGAGAGGAAGAGGAGGAACGGAACTCTATTTTTCCTGCTTCTGTCAGAGATTTACGGTTGAAGACTTTAACTTGTGATGTGCTATCACACACTTTGTGTTTGTGTGTGTTTGTAATGGGGGGAATCACTCTCTGTTATCCCCCCGAGAACAGAAACAACGCCACAGCTCTAAAAATAAACTATGTAAACAATCAACTTCATAAATCCAGTTAGAACACTGTCTGTGTTGTAGGTGCCATTTTTGTTTAAATAAGATTTTTATTAGATTTGTATATTTTATAGAAGAAAATGTGAGTGTTTTTGCCCAATCAAAACTTGCTGCAAAAAGCTAAAGTGTTTACATATTACAGTTTAAAGGAAGGAAAGGAAGTCGAAAGGCCTGTTCACACCAAAAACGATTACTATAAAGATAACAATATTACCGTCCCAAAGATATCAACGTGATCTCATGATAATTCACATTTTTTTTACGTAAAATGTGGTTCTACAAAATGTACATTTGCTTAAATTTTTACAGACACTAAAACTTACAATACTGACATATTTACAGCATCTAAACATACAATACCAATGTATTTTCAACATTTTAATGTACAATACTGACAACTTTTTTTTTTTTTATGTATGAACAGCTTTACTGACATGTGAATATTGCAATCGCAGCATTAATTTTATTATTGTATTGGGTTGTCATATCAATGGCATTATTATTTCGTAATATGATAAATGTAATATGAAATGATAACATTTTGTTCTCTACTGTCTGATTTCTGCTGCCAGCTCAATTAGAAGAATGCATAATGTTTAATAAGATTTCACTTTAAACCCTTAAAATGAATAACGTTTCTGCAACTGTTTAATAATTACTTATCATGTAATTACTTTTTTTTTTTTTTTTTTGGCCAATAGGCCAAAAGAACCATAAAATAAATAAAAATGCAACGTAATTACAAAAGTAATCAATTTTATTTGTGAATCCATAAGAGTGTGAGGAACAGAACCAAATCCAAGCCTTTATTCGGTGATCTTCATCTCCATCCTGAGCAGCGACCAAGCAGCAAAGTCTGTGCTGATGCAGTTGTTACAAATTAAAAAGTTGCCGCTTCAAGAAGATTTATGACAGGTTTACAGCAGGAAAATCGAACGCTCATTGGGTCTTGTCTGCTCTGTGTGTTTGAGTGAAAAATGTGCACCTGCACCTCATTCAAAACAATTGTATTCCATCAGAGAGGACTGCGACTGCAACGTATTGTCATTTGGATTACTTTTGGTACCGTTTCTGACATTTTTACCATAAATAAATGATTGTTATAGCACTTATCTGTTTGTCATGTTTTTCTTAAACTGTATAGAAATAGTTGTGATTAGTTTTAGAGGTAGGAGTGGGATTAGTGTCTACAAAAATATATTTTTAATGCTATATTGTTACTAAAATTATAATTTCTCTGCAGATTTTGGTCAGTTACTTTTATATCTTTTTATATTTGCTATAAATAGGTAGGTTTAGGTTTGGGGTACGTTAAAGGGTCTAAAAATCTAAATTGCTTATTGATAAAATTATAAAACGCATTGAAACAAATATCTTAATGGAATAAAATATTCATAAATATTTTGCTTTATTTAGCTAAAATGTGTAGCCATTTTTAACGTTAAAATACGTCCAAATGATACATTTCAGCATCAATAAAAGCGTACAAAAATTTACGCTTTGTGCTTCTAACCTATAGCTTACGTACTAAAACCTACATATAAACAATAGCCCATTTACACAGCAATCCTGCCAAATTGCCGTAAAATTCCCAGTATGACTTTACCAGTAAATATGATGTTCACACAGGTAACAGCATTCTTGCTTTTTAACTGTAAGAGACCATTCACACAAAGAAGGCTGGGTCTCGAGCGTAACACTTAAAACAGCTGCGAGACAAGGCACAGTGGTCAAAGATATCCATCAAGTGCATGTTTACATAGAAAAACTAATTAAAAAAAGCTTTGTAAACAGCTCAGAGTAATAACATCATCTCCAAAAGAACGCTACGATTGGCAAATTTAGCCCAAAGCAGTTATTCGTCAGTGCGTTCTACGTAATCATACTGGTAATCATTCCGCATTCACACATGGCATCATTCTTCCAATTTACTGGTAATGTTACAACTACCCTTACTGGTAAATTGGCAGAACAAATTTACTGGTATTTTTGAAAAGGTCATATTCACACATGATCTCTTAATGGTAATTTACTAGTAAAGACTGTAAGTGTGAAAGGGGCTAGTGAGACCAGGCTGAGTGTCCACACCAGTGGACTATATTGTTTGTTGATTGATTCTGATTGGGTGTCACTGTTTTTTTGTTTTTGTTTTTGTTTTTTTGTTTTTTTCAAAAAAAAAAAAAAAAAATAATTTTTTGAAAAAAAAAAAAAAAAAGTGCTGTAAGTTATTTCAATCTTATTGTTTCTCTGTGCTTGTTCAACAGTGTTGGGGGTAACGCATTACAAGTAACTCAAGTTATATAATCAAATTATGTTTTTCAAGTAACTAGTAAAGTAACGCATTACTAGAAATGTCATTACTAATTTACTTTAAGTCTAGAATAAATATGAAAATGCATTAATTCATCTCACTAACAACAGAAACAACAAAAAATTGTTCAGTATTGCTCAAAATGAATAAACATAGTGAAATGCAACTCAGAATGTGATGCAAACCTGCAATAATTTAAATGTTAATTAGTACAAATATCCTTGATGTATTTAATCCCATTTTATTAACCAGTGTCTTTGCTGCTGAACTTTGATCCAATTTAACCACAAGCAAAAATGACTCAAGATAAATTAACATTTGTTCTTCTCTTTTTATTGCTGAAGAGTATTGAACTTTCTTCTGCATTCTGCTGTACAGACGTGAATTCACTTTTCCTTCAGCCAGAGGCTTTTGGTGTGAAAAGGGCTTTTATATTTAAAAACAAACAAGCAAGCCCTGCCCAGATTCAAAAAGTAACGCAAAAGTGACATAATGTATTACTTGCATAAAAGTAACAAAGTACCGTAATTAGTTACTTTTTTTAGGGAGTAACGCAATATTATAATGCATTACTTTTAAACGTAACTTTTCCCAACACTGATGGTGAGGACTTTATTTTTTAATATTGTGAATGATTTTTAAAACCATATCTTTATCGTTATTGTCCTTGGTGTGAACAGGCCTTGAACAACCATCTAAAAACCATAGAAACCATTTAATGACCACTTACTGTAGCAACACATATACACACACACACAAAAAATGCTGATTTGGTGCTCAAGAAAGCAAACTGTCCTTATGCTAGACAGTTTGCTGATGAGCCCTGCTTAATATTCTCACTCTCTTAGCTTGACCTGCAGAAAACTGCATGGCAACTGGTGAAAACCGAGCTGCGACCAATCAGAAGATCTGATCAATAAGCCTTATCACGTCATGTCATATGATACGTACGGTAATCCACCTGAAACAGAGCATAATGCACATATACGCTTAAGAGCGCTCACACGTTTGCCACACAGAGCACTCAAACTCAGATAAGAATGAAAGACATGAGTGCATCACACACACATAAATACACCGAAATGATAAGACTTCTTAAAATACACCTTGTAGATAAACACACATACACAGTTATATGGACGTACCATCAGTATTAATGGTCTTCCCGTTCGGTGTGGGCCTTTGTGTGTGTGTGTGTGTTATTTTAATTCCCATTCCAGAGTGCTAACTCGACATTTCTCTAATTAAAATGTCACTAGGCAGATGATTAGAACTAGCTTCTGAAGTATGAGCCTGCGTTACTGTGTGTCTGCGATTATCAGCGTGTTAGTTGGGGTTGATCAATGTGAAATGTATTTAGATGTAATTGAATTGAATACTAATGTCTTTTCAGTACACCACGTGTGGGCTGTGTCTGATGTCGTTTGGCGAAAGAACACACACACACACACACACACACACACACACACACACACACACTGTGGGTCGGGCGGTTGGTGCCTGCCTAAATCTTTAGGTGAATTCAATTTTTCGCAAGAACAATAACAATGATGCTTTCCCACGTGTATCATTTACCAACTAGTTCTCTTTTCCTCTGAATGGAGTGTACAGGTAGTTTGAATCTGTCAGTCAGAAGATGCTAGCAGAATTTTGATTGGCTGAACTGCCGTGGCCATGTCATCATACCATCAGCCATAAAAAACTTAAACTCAGGTCAAGCGTATCGTGAAATGACAGTTGGCAAAGGCAAACTGCCACAGGTGAATGGTTTTTGTTCTACTGTTAAGAATTTTTCAACATGCTTATGTGCAAATTATTCAGTCACTGTATAGTATATAGTGTGTATAAAATTAACAAGCTAAACAGAAGTTTTTAAAAAGTTTTTCATTAATTGTATTGAATGTTACCTGTATAAAATAAAAAACAATCTTACACGAGTTTTACTTCTTTGTACACTTTTACTAGTAAACCCTAAAAACCTGTATAAAAAAAAAAAAATAGAATGCAAGCGGGCCCGATATAGAGCCCTAAGGTACACCTTAGGGAATAAGTATAGTTCCTTCCTATCAATATATTTAATTCTAAAACTATGTGATTGATTTGATGTTCACAGACAATACAATAAAATAAGAGAATTAGCAAAATGTCAGAGTTATGTTAACTGTTCACTTCCAATGTACAGGATACACTCTTAAAAATAAAGGTGATTCACAATGGCATAAAATAACCTTCTTTGTCTTAATGGTTCCATAAAGAACCTTTAACATCTGTTTTACAAAAGATTATTTGTGGCAAATATTTGTGCTTGACTTTTTTTTTTTCTTTTTTGTAAAACCAAAAATAGTTCTTCTATGGCATCGCTGTGAGGAACTTTTTAAAGCTTTTTTTTTTTTTTTTTTGTGAAAAAGTGTAGAACAGTGTGAAATGGGTAACTGGCATGACTATAATGTATTATATTTAAATTAAAGTTTTATTTTTCTTTTTTTTTATAATGTATTTGCTAAATATAGGTCAAATGTAAAAACATTCATGTATACAAAAAAGCGCACTGTATTAAATGAATAATTAAAATTTTAGCACATAATAGTTAAAGACACATATAAAGGGGTCTATTATTTCTAATCATTACTTATTACATACTTTGTTAATGTACATGATTTACCATTTATTCACAATTGGCTAGACTTTTATCCAGAGTGATTCACTATTCTCTACCAACTGTAGAAAAATGATTATTTACGATTATATTTCATTTTTTGACTAATTTAATGGCATAAATGCATTAATAAGTGTTAAAATCCAATCACTCTCTTGTTTTGCCTTTTCCCGCTACTTAGCCTACTCAAGATGGAGATATACTAACCCAGCTTAAAACGGCAATTTGTTCACACAATTGATAGATTGCAACATCAAAAGATTATTATTATCGTTATTTTTTTTTTTTTTTTTATGGCTGAGTAAAAGAGTGGATTATTCAAAACGATCAGCGGATGAACACAGAGATAATTGAATATTAAGTACAGTGACTGATTAAAACACAGATTAACACAGATTTGAAATTATACAGCTGAACTGCGGTATTCTGTACTTCAATGTTGTGTTTTAATTGTATATTATAAAATAAATAGGCAGCTACAGTATTTCTCATTTGTCACCACTGACCCCAGGTTGGCCATTGTGGTGTCGTGACAGTTGTGGAATGCTAGTTATGTGAGTTTCTACATGACTGACATGAGGGGGATGAGGGTGTATATGTGTGACAATACTCTGTGACGTGTCTTTAGCAGGACGGGCTGTCACGGGTTTTAGGTGTGTTTGGCAAACTGACATGCAGCACGCGTTTGAACTTTCACTGTCACTTATTTTTAGTGCTTTACCTAAATGTCTGTCATTCCTGCTGCACATGGGGTTACAATAAGGTGATCTGTTTACTCCTACTTCACCACATAAAATACATGCTCGAACACGTCTTCTTCATGAATGTCCATCTTTTATTTTATATCTAAATATATATGAAGAGTTTAGATGCAAAAGCCACTAAATCCATCTAATGTCTTTCTTTAAAAACTGCATTTTTATCAGGTTCCAATGTATAGGTTTCTACCTATGTACTGGTAGTTCTGATTGGGCTGAGGCTGTTTTTTTAGCGAGTTTGAAGTAAAAGTATTTGATGGACGTGTAATATGTGTCGAGGGCATTCACTCAGTATCATTATCTCATTTTTTTGACCAAGATTTCAGAGGGTTTTGCATCTGAACTCTTCATATATAAAACGTAAAAAACGCATATATGTATTACAGTAATTTTTGGCCTTTTAGCTATTTTTATCAGACAGAAGGACAGGAAATGTTGGGGGGAATGGGGTCGGGAAATGACGCAAGCTGAACTCGACCTTTTGTCACCTGTAAGAGGACAATGGTTCCTGTCAGACTTGTCAGAGCATCTGCGTTTACCAGTACAATTTATGTTTTAACCCCAGTATTCTGTTCACATTTACTATCTTTGTTTGGACTCCCACAGACTCGAACAATGTCTGTTAAATAATGATTCTTTTGAAATTAACCTCTTATTTTCCACTCAGGTTATTTTAATATATTCCTCTGATCCAATCGGTATAAAGTATTTAACCTTTACCTCTATCTCATATCAAATGTGACTGAAATGGGCTACCTTATCTCATGACGAAAACGTAAATGTGGGAATTTTTTCACAAGATGCAAAATAGTACCAGTAAGTACTAGGGCTGTCAAACGATTAATCGCGATTAATCGCATCCAAAATAAAAGTTTATGTTTACATACTATATGTGTGTTTACTTTGTATAGTTATTATGTACATTTAAATTCACACACATACATGTATATATTAAAACACAATATTTATATGTATATATATTTATACCTGTATACAATTTAGATTCTAAATAAATAAATATTTTTTATATAAATCTAAAATATTTTTCATTAATACATACATGCATGTGTGTGTATTTATATATACATAATAAATATACACAGTACACAAATATATAGTATGTAAACATAAACTTTTATTTTGAATGCGATTAATCGCGATTAATCGTTTGACAGCACTAGTAAGTACATATCACTGCAGTTTCCAGACTGCAGAAAATAACACTAGAGGTGGTAAAACGGTAATCGCTTTCATACACAGTTATGATTATAGCTTGTTTTGATTTCCATTCACAAAAAGCTTGCTCGGTAGCTCAGCCGGAAGGAATTGGACTTAGGAAGTGAAATCCTTGGGTACAAATCCTAACGACACTCAGTGAACATTTCACATCAGATACGTCACGAAATGTACATGGTGGTATGTATTTTGCATCTTGCAATAACATTCCTACAGGTGCGTTTTTGTAATGAGATCAGGTTGGAAATATGCCTGCTATCCAGCATAATGTTATTTCGGTTTTGGAGATTTTTTTACCCTCAGCAAAAACAAAACAAAACAGGAAATGTAACAGGCAGTGTTGGGGGTGACGCATTACAAGTAACGCTAGTTACATAATCAGATTACTTTTTTCAAGTAACTAGTAAAGTAACGCATTACTTTTTCATTTACAAGAAACAACAGTTACTTTTTTTTTCCCTTTTATGTATTTAATCCCATTTTATTAACTAATGTCTTTGCTGCTGACCTTTGTTGATCCAATTCAACCATATTAATAAGCAAAACTTACTTTAGATTAACTGACATTTGTGCTTAATTTTTCTCATTACTGAACTTCCTTTTTTCCGCAGTTCTACAGTACAGCCGTGATTTTACTTTTCCTTTAGCCTTAGGCTTATTCATTTCACGTTTTGGCGTAAAAGAGCTTGTACATTTGCTAAAAATCTAACTTTTTATATTAAAAACAGACAAGCAAGCCCTGCCCATATGTAAAAAGTAACACAAAAGTAATGTAACGCATTACTTTCCATAAAAAGTAACTAAGTAATCTAATTAGTTACTTTTTAGGGAGTAACGCAATCTTGTAAAAGTAACTTTCCCCCACACTGGTTACAGGAAATTTTAACTCAAAATGAAAAATTATGCCGTCAATTTTGTCACTGCCATGTCTTTTACAAACAATGACTCTCTGTCTTCCTTGAAACACCTAAGAAGTTATTTTTTTTTGCCTACAGGTGATAGGGGTTACTAGTACATAGTAACACTTAAAGTGTTTATTTTTACGTTTAATTTATAAGCAATATGTATGTAATATATATATATATAATATTTTATTTATTTATTTATTTATTTTTTTATGGCAGTGATGTAAAAACAATGTGCGGCATGTCCCTGTCAGCTGTTTCCTCTTTTTCCATCTATATATTGTATTTTGTGACCTTACAATGTGAGAGATAAAGAGACAGGGGTCGGGGGATACAGAGAATAAAGAAGTGTCAGAGCCTAGCAGAATAGCACAAAAAAAATAAACAGTTTTAGCTCAAAGGATAAAATATCTGCAGCTTAGAAGAACTAAGTCGATAGGGGAGGGGGGATAAGCCATGTAAATATTCTTCTGTTTACCTGTCTGCATGTCGCAAATTAATCACTCACGCGCACACTCACACATGCACACACACACACACACACACAGAGTCTGTTTACCTGTCTGCGCAGCCTACATTAATCATGGGGGTGTATGGAACGGCTTCACTGTAAACAGTTCTAAGCGCTACCAGTTGGCACCGTTTTGTTTTGGTTAGGATACAGAATGAATGATGGGCCCTTAACACTGCACTGAGGGGCTGCCAGCCATGATGGAGGGTCGCGGGACACTGGGGTGCGTGTGTGTGTGTTGTGTCTGTCTTCAGATATCAGTCATTGACTCTCTACTACCCTTGAGTTCAAAAGTAATGAGCGCTGAGTGTATAAGGTGTGTCTAGTTGTGTGTGTTTGTGCCATGTGAAACTTTCCAGAGGAGATTTAATTGCTTTTAGCTTGGAAGACTTAATGGGGGTCTCATTTATGTTTCACTGAAGTATCAACATGGTCTCAGATGTTACAACTAGAATTTCTTGGGAAGAATAATTATACACATAAATAAAACAATTGTTGACATACACTGTTAAAAAACAACTTTAAAAAGTTGTTTAAACTTAAAATAAGTGTTTGTGCTGCCCTAAAATTTAAAGTTTACTCAACTCAAATATCTACATTTTCATGTACTACAACTTAACATTTCATGTTGACTGAACTTAAAATTTTAAGCAGCACGCACACTTACTTTAAGTTGTTTTTTTACAGTGTACAGTAGAAAGTATACTTTACCATTAGTATGGCGCTTTTACATTTTATTTTGAACAAAGAACAATATTTTTGGGGGGCTAAAATATACAAAATGGCACAATCGTTTAGGGTTTGATAGTGTTTTGTTGTTGATGGTCCTTCAAAACAATAATGAAATCAAATTTTTTGACTTTTCTTTCCAGTAGATTTTCAAGTCAGCTGGTTTCTTGGCTTTGTGTGTGTGTTTAAGAGAAAGTTAACTGAAATAAAATTAAAGGCGAAATATGAAAAGAAGTCACAGAGGGCCAAGGTAGTTAGTTCTGCTTCTTTGCTTTATAAGATTCATACCTGCTGATTATTTTACATTTAAATCATTTGAATTTGGTTCGGCTTAAATATGCTTTCATATGTAGGGGTCTGGATTACCGCTCAACATATCTTTGCAGGGGGGGAATCTTAACTCGGCTCATTATCATAGCATTTCTCCTACCTGCCTCATTAATTTCTCCTTTTTGGGGGGCAGAATGGTTTAATTTAATATATTCTGCGCGTTTAATCATAAGTCGCGTGTACTTGCGGCTATGGAAGAGCTGGACGGATCACAGGCCTTTTGATTTTCACAAATCCAACATCCCTCCGTGGGTTCAGTGGTGCTCATGAAAGAAAGATGCTCCGAAATCGGAGAAAGAAAGATAGAGTTGAATAAGACAGGGAAGCGGAAGAAAAAAGATGGGTATGTGTACTACGCTCTTTCAACCATTTTTTTAAACAGTGACATGCCCACATAATCACCTCTTTTTTTAAATATTTTGAGAGAATATATTTTGAGTGACTGTTTCATTTGTAATGTTTTCTAAATTAAGTAATACTGTAATACACGTTCAAATGTTGTTTTCTGTACATACTTTTTCCACATTGTTTGTGCTATGTGTGGAATGCCTGATCAAAAATGCTATTGCAGTATCTTGCTCTTGTTAATTAATAGTTAACAGCTAACAGCTCATTTATATTACAGGATAACCAGTTAGCACAATGCTAAGCCAGTTGTCTAAATGGTTAACTTGCTAAACTAAATACACACAAAAAATATGTTTATTTGACCATCTATAGCTTGGGTTATACAATGTGACGTTAAATAGCACTTAAAAGGCATTCATTTTCATGATTAAAATCACATAAATCAATTTTTGATAAGTTAAACCATTTTTTAGAATCTTACATTGCAGGGGAAAAAAGAGTTTGTTTGTCAATCTAATCCATCCACATTATGCAACATTTCACTCTCTGTTTATCCAGAACATGCATTGCATCTCCAAATTGGAAAGTTATTAAGGATAATATAAAGAGTATCTATTTGTTTGCTAAATTACAGTTGAAGTCAAAAGTTTACATACACCTTGTAGAATCTGCAAACTGTTTTAATTATTTGACTAAATCATTTTACAAATTATTTTACTAAAACTAGTATAATGTATAATAACTATTAAAGAAGGTTCAAACGCTCACTGATGCTCCAGAAGGGAAAGAAAATTACCCTGATTTCCAGTTTCAAAAAGTTTTCTTAATGCATTGTTTTTTCATTCTGGAGCACCAGTGAGCATTTGATACTTCTGTAATAGTTGCATATGAGCCCCTCAGTTGTCCTTAGTGTGAAAAGATGCATCTCAAAATCGTACAGTCATTGTTGGAAAGGGTTCAAATACACAAAAATGCTGGAAAACCAAAGAATTTGTGGGACCTGAAGTTTTTTTTTTTTTTTTTTTTTTTCTGAATAACAGCAGGCAGTTTAACAGTTAAGGACAAACAAGGAACTTGCACAACTATCACTAAACAAAAAAACACAGCTGAGGATCATTCAGGTAACAACGTGTAAGAATCAAACTTTAAACTTTTGAACAATTCATTTTTATATATTCAACTATTATTTTCTTTTGTGGACTATATGTAAACATCTTATATATGAAATCTTATTCAGGTCAGTACTAAATAAACAATAACAAACATTGTGTATGATCCCTCTTATTTTGGTAAAATAATTCACATTTTGCAAATTCTGCAAGGTGTATGTAAACTTTTGACTTCAGCTGCAAATTTAATTTACATTTGTCATTGTACAAAAAAAAAAAAGTTTTCGTGATAAGTTGTGTATTTTTTTTCCTACCATAAAAAGAGAAACTGATATGTAACCAAAAAGAAAAAAAAAAAGATGAAAACATCTTAAAAATAAGGCCTTAATATGCACCATCATTTATGTACAGTTTTTACAAACGAGTGTGAGAGTATTAATGTCAGATTCTGTTAATGTGATCTGTTTTTCTCTGAGGATTTCAGCGAGCAACCCTTGTTGAAAACCCCCTTCTCTAGATGATCTTTTCACTAAGAAAAATCAAGTTTCCTTCACACTCGGTAGAAATATAATGTTCATCCACATTTATCCACACAACCTCATTGTCATGAGCAATGGCATTTAATTCTGGTAATAACGTTTCCACACAGGTTCATTATTAGCGTGCGTGTCGGGGGAAGTTTCTCGGGTGAAGTTTGTGAATTCCCAGGTCAGCACTTACATTAATGAGAGCGTCGTTGAGGGCTTTCTGCGGCGTGTTTTTTGCTAATTCCTCTCAAATTGTGACCTGTAACGTGCCTTCAACCCTCCTGTTTGAAATAGAGGCTTTTAACGCTTAGTGCATGTGATAGATGGAGCTTAGAAGGGGGAGAAAAAAAGACACTTGCAAAGAATGCACATGATTAGTTTGACGAGTTGAAGAGTGGGAAAAGAAGCGTTCTGTGCTCTCATTGTGTTTCAATAACTTTAAAAAGAAACTAATCCAGTGTAGTCTAATTGCATGCCACCTCCCAGATGGGGACCTCTCCTCTCCAGATTCATTGTGGTACAGAATACCGCAGCAACCTCTAAGGATCCCGCTTGCAGTATTCCTGTAGATCCCATAATGAGTTTTTAAAAGATATAATAGTGCTCTATTAGAGATTCTAAAACCCTAAAAAAGAGGTTTGTCTTTGCAGGCATCAGATATTAACGTTGACGCTGGATTAAGGTTTCATTTCGTCGTCTTCGTCCATTATTCGGCCCAGTCGGCAATCTGGCAGATTGACGGGAACTTTTAATTAAACCGCAGTAATTATGGTGGAAATCTCTCACGGAAAAGAAAGACTCCAAATTCATTTCATCTGACTAATTATCGGCCACATCCCGATGTCTGCGCTGCAGAAGTTCGAAGCGGCCATCTGAGACGCCTACAGCGCGATTGGCCAAGAGAGGTCAGACAATAAGAGGCCCAAAGTTCTTTGTGCAACAAAAAGTCGTCGGTTCGCTGTCTTCATTAGATCTTTCGGTTCTAGCTAACACAATGAATGCAATCATCTCTTCCTGCGGTGTGGAAATGAATATCGCAAGTTGCTTTGAATTCGGCCGAGGAACAATCACACGGAGGAGATAGCGCTGTTGATTTTGCAACCGTGGCTGAGCGAGTCAGTGAATCAGAATGTTTGCTGACTCCGCCGAGAAAAGGACGCACGGGACGCTCGGTTTTCCATCTCAGCCTCCCCCTCTCTCCCTCTCTCGCTCCTTCTCTCTCTTCCTGGGTTTAGGGCGAAAAGTAATATAGGAATCGCTTTAGGCGGAAAAGAGCATTGCTATTTAGGCTTAGAGGCTCAATCAGTCTGGCTGGAATGATGGCGATGGTGAGTTACCATTAGGCTGACCTGATTAGGGCCGACTTAGGCACCGCAGTCATATGTGCCATTTCCCTGATAGTGCTGGAATCTGGATTTCCCGCTTGGCTGCGTCCGTACGGCTAAACTCAGCCAAGCGCGGTGTCTCTGAGCGTGCAGAGCGGGAAGGTAATTCTCATTTCAGCCCAGTGCTCCGCACACTCGACAGAATCTCACACTGCGGAAATCCGGCGTGGAGGGGAATATGACGTTTTGGCGATTTCACAGAACTTTGGTGTAATGTTCAGGCCGACATCAGTAATATTGTGTTGGGTGTGGTGGGGAAGTTATCTAGAAGAGCGTTAAGAACGTTTACCTGTTTATACGCTTCAAAGGCATCCACTTTATGGCTGTAAAGTGATGTTCAGTCTGTGTTTTTAAGTCTGGATGAAGTTATACAGATAGATGTGTTTTCAGAACATCCACTTTCTAGTTTATAACACAGCACTGCCACTGGATAAAGTCCACCTTCTGTTTTCTGATTGGCTTACAAGATCTGGACACCCTATTTATTTATTTACAGATTGTTTCAGTGATAAGAGTCAGGTAGTAATTTTACAGTATAAACAGTGTTGAAAAAAAAAACTTTATTAAGCAGTGGTGCTCATGCTACAAATGTGAGTTTGAATGTGGCTAGCAACATTTATTTCTCAAACCTGTTAGACAGATGTGTTTTCATGGTAACACTTTATTTTGATAGTCCACTTTAGATATTCTACTAACAGTAATTAACTTTGCAACAAAATGTCAACTAGCAGTTAGTAGAGTATTAGTAGACTGTCTGCTTAATATCTTCTTCTGCTTAACACTTTCTTTGTCAACTTATTCAACTAACCCTAAACCTACCCTAAACTAACCCTAAAGTCTACTCTGAGAGTTAGTGGACATGTAGTTGCAAATAATGAGATTTAGTTGATATGTAGTTGACAAGTAGTTGACATGTAGCTACAAAGTTACTTACACTTAGTAGAATGTCTAAAGTGGACTATCAAAATAAAGTGTAACCTCTGTTTTTTTGACTAACTGACAAGATCTGGCAACCCAGTTTATTTGTTTTTGTATATTATGTTTTAATTTTACAGTATAAACAGTATTTAAAAAATGCTTATATTGAGCTTTGGTGCTCATACTACAAATGTGTTTGAATCTGACTAGCAACATTTATTTTCCAAACCTGTTTTAATCCTTTTTCTCCATCGTTTCCATTATATTAATTTGCCATTATAAATAAAAGTGACCAAAACAAACATTCTTAGAATTAGAATTACATTCTACATATTCTGAAGTGACAAAATTGCTACCGTGATGCTACACTCGTTTTATCCAATTAAATGCAGTCATGATGTTTTGTGTGGCTGCTTATTAGTTCAAGTCCAGAGATCTCCCAAGTCTTGATTTTCTGGTCTCTTGATAAGACTCAAGTACCTACTTAAATGTACTTGTGAGGTATCATTCATGTACTGTAGAAATCTGCCGTGGAGGGAAATATGACATTTTGGCGGCTTTCACAGAAGTTTGGTGCAATGTTCAGGGTTACATCAATAATATTGTGTTGGGTGTGGTGGGAAAGTTATCTAGAAGAATGTTAAGAACGTTTACCAGTTAATACACTTCAAGGGCATCCACTTTATGTCTGTTAACTGAAGTTCATTCTGTGTTTGTGAACAACAAACATCAATAATATTGTGTTTGGTGTGGTGGGGAAGTTGTCTAGAAGCACATTACGAATATTTACCCGTTAATATGCTTCAAAGCCTACCTCTTTATGCCCATAAACTGATGTCCATTCTGTGTTTGTAAGTCTGGGTGAAGTTAGACTAATTCATGTTTTTGCAAAAATGAATACAGTTTTCAACCAAGTTTTCAGAAAAGGCCTGTTTTTATTGTGCAACAAACTTTTGCCACTTATGCCACTGGATAAAGTCCACCTTCTGTTTTCTGATTGGCTGACAAGATCTGGCAACCCTGTTTATTTATTTATGTTTTTATGAATGTATGTATGTATGTTACAGATTCTGCTTCATTGATAAATATGATGCACATGGCACAAATGTGAGTTTCAATCTGGCTAGCAACATTTATTTCCCAAACCACTAGATAAAGTCCACCTTATGCTTTCAGATTGGCTGACATGATCTGGCAACCCTATTTATATTATGTATGTATGTTACAGTTCTGTTTCAGTGACAAAAGTCAGGTAGTAATTTTACAGTATAAACAGTATTGAAAAATACTTATATTGAGTTGTGGTGCTCGTGCTACAAAAGTGAGTTCGAATTTGACTAGCGTTGAGTACTTCCCAAACCTTTTTAACCCTTTTTCTCTATCGTTTACATTAAAGGGGTAGTTCATCCAAAGTTCTGTCTAAGACCTTTGTTCATCTTCGGAACACAAATTAAGATATTTTTTAAAAATCCGAGAGCTTTCTGACCCTGAATAGACAGCAATGCAGCTGACACTTTCATGGCCCAGAAAGATAGTTAGGACATCACTACAATAGGCCATGTCACATCAGTTATTCAAACTTAATTTCATGAAGCTACACAAATACTTTTCAGCTTATTAGTCAAGAAATCAACCAAGTCTTGATTTTCTGGTCTCTTGTTATGACTTAAGCACCTACTAACTACATTAGCATTATCAAACAGCACTGATAAAAATGGCTCATGAATGTGGTAAAAGCAAGAAAATGTACATTTTCCGGCTGCATGTGGTTCATTTGTTCAGTTTAGGCATGTTTTGTGACATACAGTTGCACAATGTGTGTTTGTGAAAATTCCAGTGGTTTCATTACATACAGTGTGTCTCATTTTCAGACCTGCTTCAGCATGATGGACCCACGTTTCCACTGGCATTTTTCCCCTTTCTCTCTTTCTTTGTTTCTCTCTCTCTTTCTCGCAGTAGATGGTGTAATGTCAAGTCGGGCACGGAGCCCAGTTCTGCAGCAGCGATGCGTCCCGTACTGACACACGGTTACAGTTCCTCATTCAGCGCGTCCAATCCTCATTTCAGCATTATTTCATCACCTGTGTGTGTGTGTGAGCATTTAACTACGGATGGTGACTACAGGTTTCTACCGATGAATCAGCACGAACACAATTGGTCTCTCTCTTTCGCGTTCTATTCTCCCGTTCTGTCCGTCTGTCATCAGTCTTCACCCACCCTCTGAGCTGTCACTCCAGAACAGGATGCCCATTTAGGTTGGACACAATTATACACTTATGTGTGTGTGTGTAGCCTATGCATGCCGTAAGACATCGAGCAGGGACCTGGGCCAGTCGGAAATGTGATCCGCCCCATCGGCCGCCCCCTCCCGCTCCGGGTCTGCCCGTCTGGGAGAAAGGAACAGTGGGAATTCTGTGTGGCTTTGGGCAGCCGAAGCCTCTTCCCAACAATTACCTTCAATTAGGGGAGCACAGCGGCGCGCAGGCAGAGAAAGGGACCCCATTAGGGGCCAGGCCGGGCGACTGGAGTCAGGCCAGTCCTACTGTCCCCCTCTGCTCACTTACATTGCCCTGGGGCTAGGGTTACACCACACACACCCTGTCTCTCCACCCTTACCTGTCTATCTAGTGGCTTCTGTCTTCCTGGTCATCCTGCTCGTCTTCTTTTCCTTCTTAGGGAGTTCGCTAGGGAGGAGATGAGCTAGGGAGTGAAAAAAGAAAGAAAGAAAGAAAGAAAGAAAATGTTTTGTAAGGACAACAAAGCTTGCAGGGTCATATCTTATCTTGTTTATTTACTTCCCAAAGATTTGTTTAAGGTGTGATGGTTTCAATGTTTCTTGCTCAAAAAGTACTTTTTTATTTTAATTTAGCCATAATATAGTTTTAGTTTTCCAAGCTATTGATGCTCAGAAGTACACAAGTCTTAGTTATATCTCAAAACCCAGACTCAGACCCAGTATTGATTCTACTAGCATTGTTTTTGCAAAAATACAGTCCAAATATATATTTGGCCCTCTATCACAAAACTAGTTATAAGTAGAATTGTAAACTTGTAGCAATAGCAAATGCATTGTATGTGTCAAAATTGTCAATTTGCTCTCCTAACCAACCATACATCAAAAAATTGACCTTTATCATAGTTTTTTTTAATGTAATTATATTTTAAAATAAACTTTTTTTTTAAATAGTCTTTTAGATATAAACATATATCAGATTTATTTTAGATATAAACAACATAATTTGGTAACACTTTATTTTGATAGTCCACTTTAGATATTCTACTAACAGTAATTAACTTTGGAACAAAATGTCAACTAGCAGTTAGTAGAGTATTAGTAGACTGTCTGCTTAATATCTTCTAACACTTTCTTTGTCAACTTATTCAACTAACCCTAAACCTACCCTAAACTAACCCTAAAGTCTACTCTGAGAGTTAGTGGACATGTAGTTGCAAATAATGAGATTTAGTTGATATGTAGTTGACAAGTAGTTGACATGTAGCTACAAAGTTACTTACAGTTAGTAGAATGTCTAAAGTGGACTATCAAAATAAAGTGTAATCCATAATTTGAACAAACAATAAATGGAGGAATAACAGACATTTCAGTAGTTTAACAGTTATTTTTTTTATCTTAACCTTAAAAATATTTAACGCAATTAACTCATGGGCAGGGCTAGGCACTCATAACTTATAAAGAATTGCGTTTATTTAGATGCGCAGAGAGTCTTTGCGAGCACATCTAACGGGAGATATTTTTTAGACGCGCACGCCAACTTTACTTCAGCGCCAGACGCGAGTCAAACGAGCGCGGAAACGGTACCGGTGACAAGGAGCTTCAGTAGAACATCAAAGAACTGCGGTCAGATGAGATGTTGTCAGGCCATATGTCGGTAAAAATTAATTTACCTGTTCTGTCAGCCATTATACTGTGATCGTAGCGCATGCTCTTCAATTGCATATTAAAGCGCTGTATCATATTCAAACCCAAATGAAACTGCAAGTATGCAATGTCGTAGTTATGTTGTGTCATATGTTAAGACATGAAGTTACAAAAAAGGCGAAATTAAAGGTGCCTTAAAACAGTGCATGTAAGTATTTATTATTTATAGGTAACATTAGTAACAGCAGCCTAATAACCAACAGCTGTGATGTCTGTTAATCAAACAACAAAATTAAAAAGAGGAATTTATATTGTACATTAAATTATAACTTCTGTAGTTTTAAGCTTTATCTTTATAATTTAAAATGTTATGTAATTTAGTGTTTAATAACTTTATTTAGGCTATATTTTCTTGTTGAAGGACACAGGTAGTTAGCCTATATGACATTTATTATAATGGGTTTATGTGAAGATTGTTTCAAGTTCACTTAAATTAGAAGGTTTTTGTTTGTTTGTTTTTTAAGTCTAATAAATGTTAAAGTGATAGCTCTCAATTATACTGTAATGTTGAGTGGTTATATTCAATGGTTAAATATTAGGGGGAAAAGTAGAGACATCAGTCATAAAAAAAACTGGCATTAAATATTATAAACATATCCATTCTTTATGTTGTATCTACATTAATTTGAATGTGAAATTATTGCAATATAAAAGTATAACTAAAAACTTTAATGTCAGGTAGGATTAATCGTGATTAATCGCAATTAATTTCAGGAAAAATGTGCGATTAATTATTTTTTTAACAATTTATTTATTTTATTTATTTTTAGCATTTCTTTTACGTTAGAATATTTTCATTAAATAATACCATTATTAATAATGTGATTACGATTTATACTGTTATGTATTATTATTGACATAATTAATGCCTAGTGGGCAGTGCAAAATCTGTGCTGAAATGCATGTATATCATTTTCTCCCACATCTTTTTTTTTCCCAATAGTTACTGTAAATTTATTTATTTATTTATTTATTTTGTCATTTAGGTGTAATAGTATCTGCAACATCCTCCTTATTACATCACTTTATCTGGCTCAGCCAAGTTCCTGAAAACTGAGTAGGCATCTTTGATTCGTAAATGTGGCGGTCATATGTGATGCAGTGTCATTAGGATTTCAAAATGAGTTTTTTTCAGCTCGATCTCATGATGGAAACGTACCTGTGGGAACTTTTTCTCAAGACGCGAAATACGTACCAACATGTACTTTTCGTGACATATTTGATGTGGCGCTAAAAGAGTGCTTTTTCCCCCTGTAACAGATAAGCATACATATGGTACGTTTGGGGTGATGGTTTTTTATGCATCACCACAGTTCTGCCTTGAAATGTCTGTCAAGTGGCGCTATAACTCTAATGCTCCCTGACGTTTTAAAATAACGTACCATCTGCACTACATTATATAGTATGAACAAAAGCGAATTTGATGTAAAATCATTGTACCCAAGGATTCTCCATCCTAAGTCCAATTCCGCTAACGAGTAAGCTTGATATATCCAGAAAGTAAAAAAAATATGACACTGTAATCATAACTTTGTAAAAAAAAACGATTACAAGTGCTCCCTGTTATCAACTCTAGTGTTCATTTCTGTTGGAAACTGCAGTGATATGTACTTATGAATATGTATTTTGTGTCTTGTGAAAAAGTTCCCACAGGTACGTTTTCGTCATGAGAGCAGGTAGGTTATTTTTGTGCATTAATTTGACTAAATATCGTATTTAAACTGGTGAAGGATATTTAGAGTAGTTTTAGAAGATCATGATATTACTCCTTTAATAAACAATGATTGTCAGTTTAGGCAAGAACAAGCTATGCACTCTCTCAGTTTGCCAAACCACCCACCTCATCCAATTGTGTTTTACCAGGAAAGAGAATCGATCAAGACTGTCATGCATTTGTTTTCTTCTTCATTTGTTAGTGCATGAGTAATTCAGATGACTCTCACCTGTGCATTTATTCCCCTCAGATTTATGAAAGATCGCATTGTGTAGCGTCAACACACTCAATATATTATGAGGTCAGTGAAAATGACGGCCAATAAATCAGACTGACACCTCACTCTCTTAGTTCCAAATCTCATACTCGAACTCTGAAAGGAGAAAAGCAGTTCTTTCAGGTTTCCTGACTTCTTTAAATGGACATCTCAAGACAATCTATCTTGCTGTGTCTTCCAAACACACTTGTCTTGAGAAAAAACCCTTGAGGTATTTCTGTCCTGGTGTGTGTGGATACTTTTCTGAAACACTGAGCTGAATTCCTTACATTGTTTTTTACCTGAATATCAGTTTATTTATGCATTCCAACACTCTCACAGCCAATTTGACGTGGCTAATTCGTACGACCTCACTCGTATAGTTTTGTGCGGTTTGGTTAAGTTTAGTGGCGGAGTTAGGTGTGGTCCTTCACATGCAATGAATGACTGAATAACAAACAATAACAAACAATGAACAATACATTTATTAAACTATTTATTATTATTTATATATTTGTTAATGTTAGTTAATAAGAACAATTCAGTCATTGTTTGTTCATGTGTTACCACATACCTATAGGTCTATTCGATAGCCAAAGAGCTAATAAATAAATATATTAATGAATTCAACTTTTTTTTTGAGAATGGTCACTTTTATTCACTATACAGCCTCTGTTTGCATTTTTGAATATTAATGAGAATATTCTAAACAGATGAGTCTGGACATTGTGAAAATAAACATATATGGACACATGGTTCAGTAACATGAACATGGTTTGAGAATCCATCATTGAGGTCAGCTGTCTAGACCTTAGTGGGAATTAATAGTCAATGACAGTAAAGTAGCCAGAACAATATTTATCTGTTCTACAATGTATTACAATGCGATCTGTTTGGTTTCCATGGCTATCATCGATATCATTTATTAAAGCTGACAGTTTGTTGTTGTAACAGTGTATTTATGATTTAATTCTGCTTTTATTGCTTCACGGCAGAGCTCACCTTTCACCCTGACACTCAGTTAAATACAGATCACACACATCGGGGAAGAAGATGCCAAACACACAAACGCACACACACACTTTCTGCCTTGGGAAAGCACTGGGAGTGTCTAGACAAATCTAATAAATCATACGCATTGTCATCAATAAGGTCTCTGAGAAAAAATGCTCTTGGAAATGAATTGCATGTCTTATACGTAAACCGAACGAAAGGGGAAAATAACAACCTCCGTGCCCTTATATGTATCTTCCAATGCAAATACATTAATTCCATTACCCGAACTATAAATCTGAGTTATTGCCTGCTAAAAGACACATCTTTAATTGAAAACGTTGGCCACCTTTCTAGTCAGAATGCCAAATAGCTAGCAGCGATACGTTTTGAGTGTCTTTAAAGGTGGTGCCTGTGTTGACTTGAACTTGTTTGGTTGTTTTCATCTGTATATCTATAGTCATGCTTAAGTTGTGTTATGGTTATGTTTTTTGTTTGCTTAACTAGTCAAGTATCACTATCAACAAGTACTAAACTTGGGTGTTTTAATCATGCCTCAGATCTTGTGTTTTTATTGTGTTGCTGTTTTCAAAGTGATCAGACTTTAAAATTTTACCTGGCAAATGATGAAATGAGCAAAAAAAATCAGAATGTAATATTTTTAGACACGCAATTGTTACTTGCAGTTCAATTTAAATGTATTTAAATAAATACATAAAAAATCCTGATAATTTACTCACCCTGAACTCATCCAAGATGATTATGTTTTTCTTCTTCAGTCAAAAAGGAAAACATTCCAGGATTTTTCTCAGTATAGTGGACTTCAATGGGGATCAATGGGTTGAAGGTCCAAATTGCAGTTTCAGCACAGTTTCAAAAAGATCTACACAATCCTAGTCAAGAAAAAAGCGTCTTGTCTAGTGAAGCGATCATTATCTAAAAAGAAATACAAATGTATTTACTTTTTAACCACACATTGTAAAAAAAAATTGTTGAGTCAACATAAAATAATTTGTTACCTGGCTGCCTGTTATTTTTTACTAAGTGACAACTTAGATATTTGAGTTGATTCAACTTAAAATTTTAAGACAGCCGAGTAACAAACACAGCTATTAAGTTTAACACACATTTTTTTTATTTTAGTCAACTTAAACATCTTAAATAACTTAAATATAAAGTTTTCACCTAATACAACTTAACATTTCAACTTGAACACATTTCAAAATTGTGTTTTTTGTTTTTTACAGTGCTTGTTTTGCAGTAGCTTTGTGATTCATGTTAGTTCTAGCATATTGAAGCTGCATTGAAACTGCAATTTGGACCTTCACCACGTCGGCTCCCATTGAAGTCCAATTTATGGAGAAAAATACTAGAATGTTTTTCTCAAAAATCTTCTTTTGTTTTTTACTGAACAAATTCAGACATGAACATCTTGGATGGCATAGGGGTGAGTAAATTGCGAGGAAATTATTATTCTGGAAGTGAACTAATCCTTAAAGTAAATTATCTCCATAACAAATACTCATTTTAAAAGGCTGAGTTTTCACAAGAGTTGGAATGTATGTTTCATTGAGCTTTTCTACTGAAATATCAACTTTACAAAGTGTAATGTTCTGGCAGTGTGATTGTATGTGTGTTGAGGGAATAAAATCTCACATTGTTCTGATTGTGTAAACATGGAGACAATGTATCGAGATATGACGGTATTATCTGATTTCTCATTGTGAAGCACAGTGTTTGACTCTATCTGTGAAGACATGCCACTGATACCCAGAAAATATCCACAAATGCTTCTGCGAGACTCAACCTTTGGATTTTATGCGTTTGTGTGTGTGCTTGACTCAGTGAGTGTGTGAGCGTGGCCTTTGTGCGTGTTTGCACGCATCAGTGAGACAATGATAACATTTGTGCTGTTTCTAATTAGAAGTTAGTGAAATTGGGATCATTAGTTTTTCAATTAAATGATACAGCATTTCACAAAGCAACTGCTAACCAGTTTGTAATTAATACAGAGTTGCAGAGTTTCTTCGTTTTCGTGCAGGTTTGCTTACGGCTGCTTTAAGGTGCTAGGAAGTAGCACGAAGGTACTGTACTGCAGATGAAACATCTTCAATTCTGATTTTCTCAGAATTGCGTCATATAAATTCACAATTCCTTTTTTCTCAGAAATCTGAGATATAAACTCGCAATTGTGAGTTATAAAGTCCAGTTATGAGGAGAAAAAAAAAGACTGGTGTTCACAGAATTGCGAGTTTATATCTCACAATTCTGACTAAATAACTTGCAATTGCAAGTTTATATCATGCAATTCTGACTTTGTTTCTCAGAATTGCGAGTGTATATCTCACAATTCTGACTTTATAACTTGCAATTGTTTATATCATGAAATTTTGAGAAAAAAAAAAAAAAACTTTGTGAGATAAGTCACAATAACCTTTTTTTTCCATAACTACCTGCAAAACTACAGTATTGTTAACATTTTTAGGCACTTGTGTAAAAATGCTGTAAAATGAAGATGCTGTCAAAAATAATGTCATAAATATATTCTCTTTATCAATTAACTTCTGTTAGCTAAATTAAATCAACATTTGGTGTGACCATCCTTTGCGTTTAAAGCAGGTTTTACCCTTGGTGCATAATTTTTTAGGTAGCTTTGCAGGTAGGTCTCTTGAAGCATCTTGGGTCACTGGGTTAATAAATGGCAAAATTAATTTCCTACTGACACACTACAGCAAAATAGAAATTATTTAGCTGGTGAAAATACTAGTGTTCTAATAATTATGGCCACCACTTGAAATAAAATAAAAAATATTATTATTATTATTTACATATTTAATTAAGAACCTTAAGTTAATATTAAAATAAATTCTATTCTATTCTATTCTATTCTATTCTATTCTATTCTATTCTATTCTATTATAGCATGGCAGCTATTTATCCAGTTACATGAAAAATAATAAAAACAATAATAATAATTTGAATCATATCTGGCAGTTTACATCCTGTAAAATATTTATGTCAGTGTGATCAAATAATAAATCTATAATGAGTTCATTAGTCTATATCAGTTATGGTTATATCGCTATATCACTAAAAGTACTATATCATGATATTTCATGTATGTTATAAAGTATTTTTAGCATGCTAAGCATACTGTGTGTAGATTACGTACTACAGAAACAGCGACATATTTACATTTGTGTTACTGTGACTAATTCTATCTCTCTTTCTACCTCCCTATCAGAGTGATTTACTGTTTAAAACAACTGTTTACAATGGAGACTAACTTTTAAATCTGTTATGACTGACAGGGATTGAATAAAAACGCACACACACACAAACGCGATCATCCAAGTAGTAGGCTGGCAGCGTGTGTCAGACTCTTGAACGTGTGAGTGTGTGTTTGTGTGCAAGTGTGATAAGATCTCAATGATGTCAGGAGATTATGCTCTTAAAACCAGGACTAATTATAAGCTCCCTGCACTAAGCACTGGAAAAGTATTAATTAAACCATCTCATTTATCAAAACCTTTTGGCACGGGGAGCACAAAAAGCGAAAGTCAGGGAATGTATGTGTGTGTGTGTGTGTGTGTGTGTGTGTGAACCACAGACAGCTCTGTTCTTCAGGATAATCTACCTAGCTACACAGCTAGCTGAAAAAAACAGACCTTTTTACACAGGCTAACTGCTAATGTGCAGTTTTCCCTCAATAAATTTCTAATTTGCTGCTTACTGATAGTTTGTTATAGTAGTTATTTAGGTATTGGGTAGGGTTAAGGGATCTAAAATATGGTCATGTGCTTTATAAGTGCTAATAAACAGCTGATATGTTATTAATAAGCATGCTAATAGAAAAATATTGAATAGTGTTGTTAGAACCATGGCTGTATTCCTCCTTTTCTTGTTCTTTTTTGAAGCTAAGTTGACTTTGTAGGCCTTACGATAATTGCGTCCACTTTTAATCTAGCACTCATACTTTTCTAAGCTTGAACAGTAACATACTGTTTGCTCTCATGTTTTAAGCTAATTTTGAACATGAATCATAAACGGCACATCAGAGCTTCACATCGTACGTCCTGTATGAGTTCTGTACACAGTGAGTCTCATTAATGAGCCGCTTGAGTTATTCTGCCTTCATTTAAAAATGCATAAATTCATGCTTTTCATATTCTGCGCTGGAATCCCATTACGCTGTGACTGTAATATTTCGGGTATTAAGCTCAGTGACTCTGCGCGGTAATGGCTGAGAGGGGCCGTGCGCGTCACCGCTTCGCGTTACGGACGATATTAATCAGGCTCTCCCCGAAGAAAAGACGAGCCGAGAAAAGAGAGAAGCAAGAAAGAGAAACATCAGAAAACCAATTCAGCGAACAAAGGCCTATGTGTTCCCTGGTGGCCCGGGATCGAAGAGCAAATGAAAGAGGGGAACGAGAGACAGAAAATGAAAGAATGGAGGTTTTATCAAGGTGTTGGGTGGAAAGACTTGGAGGGGTGAGGTGGAGCCATTGTGGCGCTTTGACTGAATGAGGAAACCCCGTCATTCAGGTCAATTCATTTTGAATCTTTTTTCTCTTTATCAGGTGGTTTTGTGAATAATTGAGATAGTGGGTAGAGGGCATTGTGTCAAGGGGTGTTCCCACTCACTAGCTCTGTGGTTGACGCCACCACGCAGGTAATTTGTCTAGTGTGCGTTGAAGCAGGACAGATAATCGGGCATAAACGGAGCCAACTGGCAACATCTTATTGAATCATCCTCAGTTCCTAATCCTCATGGTCAGTTTGGGGTTTCAGAGACCACTGGTCCTTTCTAATACCTCAAAAACATATTAGCATCAAGCTGATGGGGTCATTCTTCAGTTGCGGTGTCATCGACTTCAAATACCAATACATTGTTCACCTTGTCTTTTAATGTGGAGCAATTTGTGTGTCGCATTTACTTCAAAATGCATATTTTACAGAGTTTAAGAAATATTATTGATACAATTTGCATGTGACGAGAGGAACATGACCCAGTGTAACTAATATTAGATTTTGTCATCCCTCTACAAAAAGGGGAAAGGGAATTTAGATTACTTTCTGTTTGTCATTAGCTGCATTTCCATTACAGATTTGTAGGGCTGCCCCCATTAGTCGACAAGATGATGTTTGGTCTTGGTTTGGTCTCAAAATTTTATTAGTCACAAAAAAATTCCACAGGAAGTGGCGAAGTCACGCAATTTGTGATGGGCAGTACTGCATTTCCTGAAAGCATTGTAGGCCTAAGTAGATCAAAGATCCTTTGAAACCAGTGGAACTATGATCAGTTTAGACATATGATGCTTTTGGGAAATGCTGCTCATATCGTAATCGTTAAGTACATCATATATGGCTTTTCATCTAAAAGATGTAGTAGCAACTTTACATGGCTGCTCAATCTAATGTAAACCTACAAAATGTGCACTATTCAAGTTTTGGAGTGTGTAGTGTGAAAGCTTAATAGCAGCTCGCTCACTGTATGACAGATGGAGGCGCTGGTGCGGTCATTTGCTCTTAAAATACTTTATATTTAAATACAGATAGAAATAATTCATCTTTCGAATCTGTAAAGGCTCTGTTTGTTTGTGTGCACTCACAATAACAACAAAACATTGCACTTTTGTAAAATAATCAAGGCAAACAGAATGCGCTTTCTAGCGTCTCAGTCCTTTATGAACTTGATAGCGAAACTCAGTGTATACTTGACTTACAGACATGAAAAATCTATCTATAGAGAGTGAAATATTTACTTTAAATGAACCAATTCAAATGGAAAACAAATATTCAAAGATTATGTAATCTGTATGAAACATGCATACAGGTGGAAAACTAATGCGGAGATGATGAGTCGCCGACTTAATCTTTTAAACTGAAAACAAAGAAAGTACTAGTTTATCAGTAAATTATTAAGTTAATGCAGCCTCCTTGCTGTTTGTCCATGACACATGTATGATTGTTATCTCCCTATGTGCTGTGGCAAGCTTTATGTGTGCGTTTGAATGCTTATTAGGCTTATGTATACAATTAAAGGCTCATTATTATGGTTTATATGGTTTAATAACGTGTGATTACCAGTCGACTAATGCTTAAAATGAACACTACAGATTTGCACAAAACTTTTGCAATGTTTTATAAACATTGGTCAAAAACTACTGAAATTAAGGCGTTTCCATTAACCAATGTTATGCGACTAAAATGTTATTTTTTTCCTCTCGCGATAAGTCATGGTGACAGATGCTGGTAGGTTTACATATATTGCAGCCACCGCATTAGCCATTACTTTTAATCAGAGAAGGCGTATGTGTGTATTATTAGCGAAGCAGAGTGGAGAGCTGCTTCTGGAATGCTTCTAAAACATTGCAGATCTATACAGGTGGAGCTGGGGAGGTGTAGGGTTTCAGAGGAACTTTAAAAGTAAACTGTGGTGAATGCTAACCAGCCATTTAAATGTAAAGCAGCAATCTCATTGTGCTAAGTAGTTTAACACTGTGAATTTCATCAGTTTGCGCTAACAGCCCTTCAGCCAATTATCTAGAGTCTGATGACAGAATTTGATATTTATTATGTAATATATAAGAAGTGGATAATGAGTTATAGGGTTGCCCTTTGACTAAAAAAAAAAATCTGGTCGACTAGTAGTCATTAATTTTAAGCATTAGTCAACTATTTGCATGTTTATTAATAAACCATTTAATAATGAGCCTTTAATTACCCACATAGACTAATAAGCACTCAAGTGCACACATAAAGCTTGCTAGAGCACACTGGCAGAAGTAACGATTATGAATGTGTCAGTGAAAAACCATAAGGAGACTGCATTAAAACGTAAATTTAACATTTATTGATAAACTAGTGTTTTTTTTTGCTTTGGGCTGAAGAGATTAAGCCGGTGACACTGATTTGTCATCTCCGCAATAGTGATGTGCTTGTCTTGGATGTTTCATATGAATAACATAATCTGAGAATATGTTTTTCATTTGAATTTGGTTTATTTAAAAAGTAGACATTTTGCACTCTATAGATATATTTTTCATGTCTGTAAGGCAAGTATACACAGTTTCAGTTAGAGTTAGGGTTATTTTACTTTTTGACGCATTCAAGGTCAGAGACTGAGACTGAGATGGCAGAAAGTGCATCCTATTTGCTTTCATTATTTTACAAAAGCGCAAAGTTTTGTTATTGTGAGTGCACACAAACAAATGTAGAGTCTTTACAGATTATTTTCTGTATGACCAAAAGTGCTGAAGTATTTTGAGGAGAACAAGTGACTGCACTGGCACCTCCATCTGTCATGCAGTAAGCATGCTACTATTCAACTTCCACACTCCGTACAGACGCATAATAGCGACCATTTTTCGGTTAGCATTAAATTGAGCAGCCATGTAAAGTTGCTACTACTACATATTTCAGATGATAAGCCATATTTGACATTGGTGAATGATAGGTGAGTGTTTGGATGTCCTGCTTAATGTACTGTATTACCACATAGACCAGCCATTAAAAATCTGTCCATCACATACTGCGTGACTTTGCCACTTCCTGTGGATTTTTTTCTTTTCTCCCACTAAGCAACTAATAATAAAATTTTGGTTGACCAAGCTTTTTCTCGTTGACTATTAGGGGGGAGCCCTAATGAGTTATTTACTTTTTTGGAAGATATTGCTCGTACTAAAATACTTGTTGCAAAATGTTATTACAATATAAAATAATGTTTTTTATTTTAATATACTTTACAATATTATTTATTCCTGTGATGCAAAGCTGAATTTTCATCAGCTGTTACTCCAGTCTTAAGTGTCACGTGATCCTTTAGAAATCATTCTAATATGCTGATTTATTATTCGAATTTTCAATGTTTTTTGATAAAAAAATATTTTTTTGCAACCTGTGATTCTTTTTTTCAGAATTCTTTGATGAATAACAAGTTAAAAATAACAGCATTTATTCAAAATATAGATCTTTTCTAACAATGCAAATCTGTGCTATCACTTTTTACTAATTTAACACGTCCTTGGTGAATAAAAGTATTAATTTCTTTCAAAAAAAGAGAAAGAATATATATATATTTTTTCTGTTCTTTTTTAACCTTTTATTGATCAAAAAATCTTGAAAAAAGTATCACAGGTTCCAAAAAAAAAAAAGCAGCGCAACTGTTTCCAGCACTGATAATAAATCAGCATATTAGAATGATTTTTGAAGGATCATGTGATACTGAATACTGGAGTAATGATTCTGGAAATACAGCTTTAATTATATAAATTAAATTTTATGGTATATTAATATAGAAAAAAACATTGATTTACATCGTTTCACAATATTACTTTTTTTTTTCCCCCTGTATTTTTGATCAAGTGAAAACAGCCTTGATAAGCATAATAAACTTATTTAAAAAAACATTAAATTAAAGGGGGTGTCCAAACTTTTGACTGGTAGTGTATGTGAGTAAATACACATTTATTTTAAGGGCTTGTTAGATTCATTTTACTGTGACATGAACTGCACTGTTCCAGAATAAATTACTCTTTTGAGTCTATTCAAAGATTTATCCAGCAGTTGTATCAGTCTGAATTGGTTCTTAAATCAGTTTGAATTGGTTGTTCAGTTTCCAAACATGCACTAAATTGTCTATATTGTCACTAGTAAAATAGTAACAAGAAACACAATAGAATAAACAGATTCTGTCTGTTTATAAGTACATTTGTACAGTATAATGAGAAAACATAATTTATGTACAGTATGTCTCATTGACAAAATTATCATTATCTTGCTTGTTTTTTTGTTTTTTGTTTTTTGTTTTCTCAGAAATTAAGATTAGTTAACTTCTTGTACTTTTACTTTTAGTAGTTTTTGGTTACTATATGGGTTTTACACAATATTTTAATCTGCTGCTTTACCAATTTACAGTTTTGATAAATTTGCAGTTTTGATAAAATTTTCCAAAAAAAAAAAAAACAACAACAACAGTATTTTATAAAACATTAACAAACAATGAACAACACATTTATTACAGTATTTATTAATCTTTGTGAATGTTAATGAAAATAGTCATCCAATGTTTCTTCAAGTTAACAATCACAATATTTGCTTTTAAAAATGCATTAATAAATGTTGAAATTAACATTAAGATTCATAGTTTCTGTAGAAGTATTGTTCATTCTTAGTTCACATCAACTAAAGCAGTTAACTAATGTTAACTAATGAACCTTATTGTAGTGTTACCATATATTTTATAAAATTTACATAGATTTGATTTCGTCCACCTACAGTGAACCAGAGACGCAGAGGATGCTGGGATAGGTGAGGGTAGAAAAGAGCACAGAACTAGGGTTATACGACTCTTGTGTCTCTTCTCCGAGTAATCTGAGGAAGAAATGGAGAGGGAGATCTTGCGATCTATGTTTCATTAATTTAGCATTTTTATCGTTGTGCTCATCTGTCGTGTTGCGTAAATGTTGCGATCATGGGAGATCAAACTTGGATTAGGTTCTGAAAAAAGCCAAAGTGCGTGAAGATCACAGGAGTGTGTGTGTTTGAGGATGAGAGAATGTTTATCAACATCCTATGTAGCTAAAAAACATTAATGCTAATCTGATGGAAGAAGGCTGATTATGCTAAGATTGATCTGCCCCTCAAGTTTCCACTTTAACATCTCACACCAACACACTTAATGGGAAAATAAGCAATTTTATGACTACGATTTATTTATTTTTTTTACCTATCAGCCCAACAACTTCTCCGCTAAACACACACACTGGTTTAATTACAACACTCACACAATTGTGTGCGTGTGACTGATTTTCTAAGTCATATTTATTTTTCAGTCTCTGCAAATTACAATGAAATGTACACCACCTCCAGCAATCCCTCTGCTTCATTTTCAAATGCTTTCTCTTTTCCAAATATATATATATATATATGAAACACTATCCACACCTCATATGTTTTAAAAAGCCTCCAATTCATGCTGTCGATAATGCAGAAAGATTCTTCTTAATTAAACTTGTATAGGCAGAGTAAAGTTTAAAGAGAGAGGCGAAATTCACTCATGTCATGCTATGAAAATGTGCAAATTATCAAATACAAATTAATTAATGTTTCGAGCCCATGTTCGGAGCAATGAATTGCATTTAGGAAATTAAAAAGATAGGAGCTGCTCAGCCTCGCTACGCTAGTGTGTAATTTATTACTGCTAAGTTCAAAAAGCAAAATAAAACCATGTCACAAACACAGCCTGGCTAATGTCGGAATTATTTTTTTATAATAGCTATACCCTAAAACACTCGTCTCTGCTGAGTTTTAATTAAAAGAAAGATGGAAATATGTGTGTGTGAGTTGATATACATCGCTCTTTGACATCTGAGGGCGAATGACCCTACTTTTCTCCTCTTCTCATTCTTTCAGCAAATTCACAATTATTCAAATGCTCGTTTCTTAAATTATTTTTCTAATTCTTGATGCATGGAACAAAACAGATTCCACAGTTTTACCCTTCATTCGTTTTTAGCAACATTGCAGCTTTGAAAGTAATATGATGAACAAGTTGTTTTTTTTCATAATTGTGTATATATATATATATATATATATATATATATATATATATATATATATATATATAAATTAGCACAAATGTTTTATTTATTTATTTATGCATAGAGTATTTAAATTTTACTCAGTATTTTACTCAATACCTCTAAAACCACTTCCTTGGAACATAAATCAATCTCTGTAATAATAATATATAGTTACAGTTAGTTTTGTTTGTATATTAAAGTTTAGTCAATACTTATTCAAAACCACTTCATTATGGCAAAAAATTATGTATAATAATAATAATAATAATAATAATAATAATAATAATAATAGATGCATACATTATTATTATTATTATTATTATTATTATATTACTATTGCAGTTTGTTGTTATTCTTATTATTGAAAAAAAATGTCTGTTGATATTTGTGTATGTATATTTATATGTATGTATGCATGTATGTATGTGTACACATATTTAAATTTGACTCAATATTTTATTCAAAACCACTTCATTACAACATACATAAATACATAACAAATAAATTATTATTATTGCCATTTTTATCATTATTATTTATATTATTATTATTATTATTATTAGACAAAAAACTTTTTTTATTTGTGTATAGAATATTAAAAATGTTACTCAATATTTTTTTCTCAAAACCCAATATATATATATATATATATATATATATAAATAAATAAAATAAAAAAGTTATAATAATTATTATAAATAATAATTATTCATATTATTATTAGCACAAATGTATTTATATGTGTGTATATATAAAGTATTTAAGTTTTACTTAATGTTATTCAAAACCATTTCATTAATTTTCATGAATCAATCTATGCAAAAAATATAATAATAATAATAATAATAATAATAATAATAATAGTTGCAATGTTGTTGTTTTTGTTGTTGTTTGTGTATATATAAAATATTTAAGTTTTACTTAATGTTACTCAAAACCACTTCATTAATTTTCATAAATAATAATACTACTACTAATAATAATAATAATAATAATAATAATAGTTAATAATTTATATGTATGTGTATGTATAGAGTATTTCAGTTTTACTCAAAACTACTTCATTACAGCATACATAAAAAATAAACAAATGTTGCTATTATTATTGAATTATATATTATAGAATATTTAATATTTACACAATATTTTACTTATAAATAGATAAATAAATAAATAAACGTTGCTATTATTATAACTATTATTGTTAGCACAAATGCATTATTTATTAATTTAGATTTGTGCATAAAACTTTTACTCAATATTTTACTCAAAACCACTTCCTTAAAGCATAAAAAAGCAATTGTTGCAATTAGTTATCATAACTTTAGTGTTTAAAACTTAGAATAGACTCACTTTACCAGATTAAACCTGACATATACATGCTGTCACTTAATATTACACATCTCAAGTTCAAGACTAAACCTAAACTTTAAAATTGTAAAATAAAAAGGCAGCATAAACACTTTTTACAATTGCAACTTTTTAAACATTAATATTAAGATACACTAAGATAAATAAAAATACACACGTACATTTAAATTCATTTGTCAACACTGTCGGATATTTATGAAAACATTCAGGGAAACAAATGTACCTACAATAATCTAAAAGATGTTGTATAATTTATGGTAATATAAATTATTAGATTATTGTTTACGAATAAGTAATATTTGTTTTATGTATTTTTGTTATTTTGTTTTTTAATTGTTCTTATATTTTTGACACAGCTGATGTAAATGCAAACTTCATCACCCAAATTGTAAATAACTTATTTTAGATAATTATATAATTGTAATATTTTTAGAAAATTAGGGTTAGTTAAGTAGATCATATTAATCAAAAATTCCTGGTTTTTCCCCCTCAGTGATGGCCTTGTTTTTACCACAATGAAGGGCACTTTGAAAAACACTGAGCGCTTTAATCAAAGTGGACAAAGCCGGCTTAAGGGTCATCACATTTTGACCCTTGCCCTGATAGGGACCCCTGCTCCTTGTTTGGTCCCTCAAGGGTCAGTTTGTCTTGAACAAAGCCTATATAAACACTAGGCTGTCAGTCACTTAGCATGCTAATGCATCTCAGTGGTCTGGATGGATACGATTTTGACTTCTCTGAGGACACACTAACCTCATAGTCAATTACAGAAGCCTCAGGGGCTCCAGATCAGCATTGTCGTATGTTCAAACCCATATCAAAATGGACATGGAGAAACCTGATCCGAGATCAGCTTTCATACTGTTGTATTGAGAGTGAATGCAGGCCCACAGTCGGAGAAGCACCTGGATGGGTCAGCGTGAGGTAAAATGAAGCAGCTATGTGTTAGTAATGGGGGCGCGTGCCCTTTGCCAGTGACCTGAGACTAGATTTGCATTTCCTCTTACAATGGGGAAGAGGCTGAATATATGTAGAAAAGGCTGGTGTCAGGTATCATGCAGAAAAGCACATATACATGATGTTTAAAGGCTTGTTTGGGTCTGTGACTACAAGATACGTTTGTCTAAAATATTAAAAAGCAATTTTTGCATCAGAACCATTCACCGTGACAATTCTATGTGTAGTTTTCTGATGACACCTAAATAAACTTTTTCCACTTTTATGTCCCAGAGATTGATATAAAACAGGTTTTAGTAAGGAATATTCACATTAAAACATGATCTTTAAATTTCTTCTATTGTTATTTCTATTCTTTTCTATAGTTTAATTTAATTTTTTATCTTCTTTTATTTTGTTTTGTTTATTTTTGTTGATTTCATGTTTGCCTTTCATGTATAGGTTTTTACCGATGCCACAGACCCAAAATTTCAGTCTTAAACTATTAAATTCAAAGCTAAAATTTAACTGTACAAATAAAAAAATATTTTATTTTATTTTATTGCTGCTTTTAAAATGCCTTTTATGTATATGTTTTTACCTATGCCTTAGACACAAAATTTCAGTCTTAACAGATAAAAAAAAAAAATAATAATAATCTAATTCAAAGCTAAAATATGCATGTACAAAAAAAGATATTTTAAAGAGAAAATAAATTATATTTAATATTTACAAAAAAAATAATATTCTAAACAAATATATTTAAAGAGATAATTTTATTTTATTTTATTTTATTTTTTCTGCTTTTCAAATTGCTTTTATGTATATGTTTTTACTGATGCCTTAGACCAAAAATTTCAGTCTTAAACTATTAAAATAAAAGCTAAAACATAAATAAATAATAATAAATAAATACAATTTAAAGAGAGAATACATATTTTATTTTATTTTATTTTATTTTTGCTGCTTTTCAAATGCCTTTTATGTATATTTAGTTTTTTTTACTGATGTCTTAGACCCAAAATGTCTTAAACTATTAAAACCAAAGCTAAAATATAAATGTACAAATGAAATAAATAAAGAAAAAAAGATCATTTAAAGAGACGATTTTATTTTATTTTGCTGTTTTTCAAACAGCTTGCCTTTCTATATATATATATATATATATATATATATATTATTTTTTTTTTTTTTTTTTTTTTACCAATGCCTTAGACCAATAATTTGAATAATTTCAGTCTTAAGCTATTACATCCAAAGCTAAAATATAAATGTACAAATAACATGACTAAATAAATAGTAATAATAAAAAAAAAAATCATTTAACTCATATCTATACCATACGATAGAGCTAACTTTGATAGGGTATAAATCTATCAATAGGAAGAGATGAGAGAGCAATCTTTTCATAGCTGTATGGGAATTTCCATTTTTCAAGTAACAGCATCAGTTTACAAACTTCCGTCAGTAACACAGAAGAGAGATTGGTACTGGTCAGTCATCAGATAATAGGCTCAAACAAGCAATCAGGGAAGTACGGATGAAACCATAAAGTTGTTGTGAATAGGGTAGAGGGTAAAGAACAAAAATATAGCAACATATATGAGAAATGCAGAAATGTTTATCTATAACATAATATAACATATATATATATATATATATATATATATATATTTATTTTTTTTTTTTTTTTTTTTTTTTTTTACTGTTTATTATTGCAAAATAACTCATGAAATAGTTCTCTGAATTTAAATCAAAAGTTACTATGGACTGACATCTCAACCATATGATAGTAGTAAGATGAAGGAGTCTGCAGTTTTATTGCAAAAAATAATTAATTTCTATCACAGATATTAAAAACAATACTGTATATAGTTTGAGATGTGGTGGAAATTAGTATGATTTCTATTAAAATAAAATAAATAAAAAAATAATAATTAGTAGACAAATAAAATAGTAAATGCTCTAAATGCTCACAGGGCCAAACATGCACATATTAAACAATCAAACAAATAAATAAACAAAGGTTCTTATATGCATTATTATACTTATTATACAAAATACACTTTGTATTCAGTGTCAAGGTTAGGATGCTGTGTTTCATTCTAAAATTCAGTGCAAAACAGGGCCTTAAAGTGAATATTATTTTCTTGTCCCAACGTACCTTTTAAACTCTGACGCACATTGCGTAAACCTATCCTTTTTCATAATTTCTCCTATACTCTCACTCACTTTCTCTTCACCCCCACTTGACAACTTTAACGGAACAGTACATCCGTGACTCACCGCGAGTCCACATCCGCCATTGTTCATTGTGAATGAACGTCCGTCAGAAGAGAAAAGAAAAAGGCTGCGTGGTGAGGATTGGACGAAGCGCGAGTTAATTAAGAGTGTGAGAGAAACAGAGGGAGCCGTACACCTCTGTTAAAAAGACGACAGACTCAGATGAGAGGATAACGCATTAATTACTTCTCTCATTGCTACAATGGAGTCTGAGAGTTGAGAGAAGGTCATGGAGTCTTTGGCATGGAGCACAGCTTTATTACAAGAAAGAGACAAAATGAATGGAGGGCGGAATAGAAACTGGGAAAGATGCAAAGGTGATGAGAAACAGAAACTACGAAATTAAACCTGTGCTGAATAAAGCATTAGTACCACAACAACAAAGCAAGCGTGTTAGGTTTTTCAAACCTAAAATCCAGTGTCTTTAAAATGTTTACTTGAGAATAAGCAAAATCTTACTAACCGTTACATAGATACACTTAAAGAAGTTCACTTTCAGAACAAAAATCTATAGATAATTTACTCACCACCTTGTCATCCAAGATGTTCATGTATTTCTTTCCTCATTTGTAAAGAAATTATGTTTTGAGGAAAACATTTCAGGATTTATGTCCATATAGTGGACTTATATGGTGCCCCCCAGTTTGAACTTCTAAAATGCAGTTTAAATGCAATTTCAAAGGGTTCTAAACAATCCCAGCCGAGGAAGAAGGGTTTTATCTAGCGAAACTAAAAAAGTTTCCTTTGTAAACACTGGGTCTGTACTTCTCGAGTGATGTAGGCTGATTTTGAAGTTGGAGAAGAAAATGACATGGGAGTTTTTTGACATAACTGTAATGAACAGGAATACACTTAGCATTTGGGGTTAAAAAGTATATAAACGGAACATTTTTCGCTAGATAAGACCCTTCTTCCTCGGCTGGGATTGTTTAGGGCCCTTTGAAGCTGCATTGAAACTGTATTTTGGAAGTTAAAACTTGGGGCACCATAGCAGCCCACTATATGGACAGATATCCTGAAATGTTTTCCTCAAAAAAACATAATTTATTTACGAAAGAAAGACATGAATATCTTGGATGACAATAGAGCGAGTAAATTATCTGTAAACTTTTGTTCTGCAAGTAAACTTCTCCTTTAAGTATGATTTTATTTAATTAAAAATTGCAAATACTGAACATTTTAGGTTAAGGCTTACATGTAGGTTATTGTTAGTTTGTGGATTCTTTCCTGAGTGCTTTGCGTTACAACTGCAATGCTGTACCAGGTGGGCTATCGAGCAAGTTTACTTTATCAGAAAAGCTCTATAGGGAGCTGATATTGTAAGGCAAATATCAAAATATACTAATATATCAATCATACACACATTATTGTGCAAGGAAACAAGTAAAAATAAGTCTTTATTATTCAGTAATCTGCCCTGTAATCATAATTGCGTGAATATGTCATCCACTGGAACGCCACTATCGCATGAATGCATTACGACACTTTATACAATTTGAAAATATGCAGTTTTATTACACAAACTTCAAGAGGCCTTTATTACCCCCCTGGAGCCAAGTTTTTTATGGATGGACACACTTTATTTAGCTTTAAAATCTGGACCACTGTAAAGCTTGGACAGAGCCAAGACATTTTTTAATATAACTTTGATTGTATTCGTCTGAAAGAAGGTTGTATACACCTTAAGGATGAGGAAATCATGGGGTCATTTTCATTTTTGGGTGAACTATGCCGTTAAGACCACTAATAGTCAATTGGAAGTAGTCATTTATATTTTCTCTTTTCCGTGACATATTGTATATTTTTTCAATGTTGCTTCTGTAGAAAAATCAAGACAATCTGCAAACCATGAGATGGAGTGTCTACTGTTTTCCTCTGCACTTCTTCCACAGGTCCCGTGAGAGAGGGGCGGGCGGCCGTGAGCCGCGTATAATTACGTAGTGGCGATGAGGCCACCCGATAGGCGGGAGAGGGGGAATACGGCGAGATAATTAACACCGATACCCAACGCAAGACCAACGTAGGCGAAAGGTGGGCTCAGAGATAAAGCGCTCATCAGAGCGCGAAACCGCCCCGCGTGCAGATAGTTCCTGGGTAAATAAACGAGACGAAGCAAAAGGGAAGGAGGAAGAGCCAAGGTTAACACAGTTTGAAATAAGGTTACGCCTCCATCAAAGAGCATTCAGATGACATTAAGAATGGGGAGGTGGGGGGTGAACTATTTTCCAGTGCATGTCAACTTAATGGCCTTGCAGTCGCCTCAGTGATTTGAACACTGCGGCATAGAATAGGCCTTTTCATACTAACAACTTCTGTCATTCTTTCTATTGCAATCATTCGAGGGGTTTCTGAAAAGCTGAAAAGTTTAATTTATGGCATGGAATAAAAAATTACTCTATTTTTTTTTTCCTAATACACATTTCTAGTCTCACTGTGCATGTTATTCTGAAGAAAGAAAAAATGACGTTGTAATCAAAATGTGATATCTCCTCTTCTAAAACCATTTTTCTTTTCAGTTGACATCACTAAGCTGTTTTGTTGAAGTACTAAATAAAACACTAATAATAAAACTTTAATCTTCCAAAAAGTCATTTGGTGCAACCAATCTAGTCATGTGGTGCATCCAATATGCAGAGCCATAAAGGAATACACCAAACCAAATTAACAACCAAACATGAACTCATTCTAAATGAAGAAGAAGAATGTCTTTGTTGCCAAAATGCGATATCTCCAATTCTTAGAGGAACGTTCCTCTTGTTTGACATCAGGTTTTGTTAAAATACTCAATTAAATACTACTAATAAAGCTTTTGTCTTCCAAAAAGTCCTTTGCAGTTTTTGCGAAGTTCCAATTCTTTGGCATATTTTCAGTTACATTTTTGCAATTTGAAGTGTAATTGAAAAGAGCTATAGTAACGACTTTAGAAGACCTAGAAGACACGATTACATTTTATAGATTGCAAATGTCATGGAGTACAACCACCCTAAAAGAACTTAATGGTGCTTTTTCATCAGTAATTCAGTATGTTAACATTCTAACATATCTTTAAAAAAACATTTTTGAAAATAATGATTTAGATTCAGGGTGTACGAAAAAAAAAAAAAAAAGGTTACACCATTATCCATAACTCACATTATGGGAGTAAAAGGGTTGTGAATGCTGCTTCATTGACGCAAACACATTTGCAGCATTTACTCTATTATGTGGGCGGGTATGAGCAAATGCTTGTGCCTTTCAAGCAGGTAATCATTTAAGAGGCCTTGACGTTGACCTTCTATGGTAAGAGGTCATTGACGCAAACAAGTAGCAAGCATTTAGTTGTGTATTTGGATTGGAGATGATGAAGATTACCCATCATCCCTTTCCCTTTCTGTTCGTGTGGAGGCCCAAGATACAAAGCTGAGATACTCTTGGGTTTTGAGATAAAGACGGCTTCTACACCACATCCCACACAGACCTGGCACAGGGGAGATGGTTCAGATGCATTGGAACCAAAATGGAGGAAGCAATCTTATCATACTGCCGCAGAGATTAAACATTTCAACGCACCTCCATTTTGAAGGCAATGTTGGCTCCCTCCTCGCCTGGGCGGACATGGAGATTGGTGCGGCACGGTTATTATTGATTCTGCAGTGCGCAGCATTACGATAAGAAGGTTAACTACACCTTAGCACCCTGACAACCATTTCCACTTCGATGTTTAGCATTTGTGTATAGCAACTTGATGTAGATTTTCGATAGCAACCAACATCCTTACTCGCATCCTGTGAGAATGTGCATTCGGGGATTTTGCCGATCGCTTTACCGATATTTTGGTTTCCTAATACGTCAAAATGTGCGTCCTTACTTGCGAAGGACGCACTGTGTGGGTCTTTGCATGAATCTTTGTGTGTCCTTGTGAAGATTTTGGCCTGTTTTGGTGAGGATGTTTTGGTTTGTGTGTTTGTGTGTAAGTGAAGTCTGGCTGAAGCGTCTTTATCTAAGATGCTCCATTTGATACCCATCAGGCAGGCTGTTCCACCAGCTCACATTCCTCCAGTTTGTCTTCTCGAGTGTGTGTCTGTGCGCGAGTGTGTGTCTGCTTGACCTGTGGCTTGATATCAGATATGTCTCTCTCTCTCGCACACTGGAGTTTTCTCTTATCACCTTCTCAGTAGCTTTCCTCTTTTTCTCCAGAAGAGTAAAGAACAAACATAAAGCTGTCAACCCAAATACACACTCTCAAACTGCTGATGAACACTCACAGACAGCAGAGAAGATTTAAACAGGGTTGAGTCAACTACATTTTGTGTCTTGTGGAGTGGCTTAGTTTTGTTAAAACAGTGACTAGATGTTAAAAAATGTACTAGTCCAGTATCAGTGAGTGTAATGAATTGTTGTTCAATACAAATTCCACTTTATGTAGCATTGAGACATTTGAACATTATATTCTTAGAAAACATGCCATTTAAAAAAAAATAAAAATGAGGCATAGTTTTTTAAAATAGTTTTGGGCCAGATCGTATTTATTTATTTATTTATTCACACCATTTGCAAAAGTATTTTTATTAGTCAAAAATGTACATTTATTAAAAATAAATATAATAATAATAATAATAATAATAATAATAATAATAATAATAATAATAATAATAATAAATAAGTAAATAAATAAATAAATAAAACATTTGTATGTATAAGTTCATGTATATTAAGTTTTTAATTTTAATTTTTATTTGTAGAACAGTCTCCCAATCTATTTACATACATTTATCCAGCATGTAAATATACTGAAATAATTCATAAAGCATAATACATTTAATATTAATATTGATGTAATATTAATAAAAAATGAGGCACATATTTCTGTTCAGCAGATTAAACTGTTCTGGATTAGGTCTAATTTTTGCATTATTTATTTATTTGGTGTTTATTTATTTTACTATTTATTTATTTATTTATTTATTTATTTTGCAAAAATATTTTTATTAGACAAAAAAAAGTCAAGTTATTTAAAAAAATATATTTAAACATTTTTAAACTTTTGTACGTAAAAGTTGTATATGCATAGGTCTTTATTTATTTATTTGTTGTATATTTACTTATATATTTATTTATTGTTTATTTGTTTGCAACGTTTGCAAAAGTAGTTTTATTTGACAAAAAAGTGTCAATTTATTAAAAAGGGTTAAAGATTTTTTTAAAAAGTTAGACGTGTAAATGTTTGTAAGTGTTAGTTTATGTATATTATTTATAGTAAGTTCTTAATTTTTATTTGTAGAATAATGTCACTATTTACATACATTTATACAGATTGTTTATTTATTAAAGCATTTTTTTATTGGACAAAGTTGTCAATGTATTCAAAAATATATTTTTGATAATGTAAACGTTTGCACATATAAGTTTATGTATATTAAGTACTTAATTTATTTTTTTTTATTTGTACAATAGCGTCACAATCTATTTACTTGCATTAATACAGCATGTAAATATATTTAAATATTTCATAAAACATAGTACATTACGTTAGATTAATTTTATGTTAATGGAAATGAAGCATAGATTTACTGTTCAGCAGATTCAACTCTTCTGGGTTAGGTGTAATTTTTACATTCATTCATTCATTTAATTATTTATTTGCAGAAGTATTTTTATTGGGCAAAAATTATATATTAAAAATGTATTATAAAATGTATCATTTATTTAAAAAAGAGGTTCAACGTTTAAACATTTGCATGTATAAGTTTATGTATATTATTAATATAAATTCTCAATTTTCATTTTCATTTGTAGAAGAGTCTCACAATTTATTTACACACATTAATACAGTGTGTAAAAATATTTAAATATTTTCTAAAACATAATAAATATTGTCACACTGGTTATGTTGGTTTCTCCTCTTTTGTGTCCATATGTATCTTTCCTGTTCCTGCCCTCGCTAAATCCTTTATTAGTTAATCATCAGCACTTGTCTGTATTAGCGTCCCTTTATTAGTTTGTTCAGATCCGTGTTAGATTGTCCGGTATTAAGGTTCTGTACATATGTCTACCCTCCTGTTTGTGGAATTACCTGCCTGTTTGGAATATATTAAAGACTCTATCCTGACCTTTCTTTTTGCACATCTTTATCTACACACGGCCGTGACAGAATTAGCGGCGAGTTATCCCGCGTTTTCATTTCTGTTTGTTTTTTCCCTCCATGAATGACCCGTCTGTCCTCATCCTCCTGCTGGTGCAGGGGCATCGCTCTCTTGAGGACCACACAAATGACTTTGTGTTCATCTCTAACCTAACACACTACCCGGACAGCTGCCTCTGCTTGTTTTTCCATACTGGACTGAACACCGCCACACGAGCGCAGCTGTCCGGGGATGGTCCTCGAGAGAGCCTTGCCGCCTATATTGAGTGGGTGCTGGTGTCCTGTACCTCTTCAGTGACTGTGGATATCATGGATGACACCAGCCCTACTCAGGACCCAGAGCCCAGCCAACTACCACCCCGACTCGTGGAGCATTAGCCCAAGCCTCCCACAGATGGAGAGCCAGAGCATAATGCGAGTGTGACTCCGTTTGGCTCCTCCCTCCCTCCAGCTCCGCCTTAGTCCTTTGTCGCTCTGGCAGTGCTGCAGATCTCTGGATCTCTGCCTTGGTCACTGGTGCCATCTGCTCCGCCTTGGCCCTCCAGTTCCTTGGTGTCGTCCTGGCTCATCGGTTCTCCATCTTAACCTCGGGCTCCACTAAGGTGGGGTCAACCCTTCCTCCTCCCTGGCTCCTCTCTCCGTCGGTTCCACCATGGGCCACCATCATGGCTGCGGCCTGGGTCTCGCCTGGCTCCTCCTGCTCCGGGTCCCTTCTGTCTCCTTCCTGGCTCCTCCCTCCGTCGTCTCCACCTTGGACTCTTTTGCTTATCCTCCTCCCGACTACCTGTCCTCCGCCGAAGCATTCTCCTATATAGACTGGATTCCCCTCCATCCATCCCTTCTTCTTCTATGGCGCGAGGTCGCGCCCTCCAGGAGGGGGGCATAATGTCACACCCCTGTGAACTGGTTATGTTGGTTTCTCCCTCTTGTGTCCATATTTGGCTTTCCTGTTCCTGCCCTTGTTAAGTCCTTTATTAGTTAATCAAGGCACCTGTCTGTATGTCATTAGCATCCCTTTATTAGTTGGTTCAGTTCTGTCTTAGATTGTCCAGTATTACAATCTAAGTAATATTAGGGCATGGGCACGGTTCAGTTGGGCTCGGGTGCGGTACGCAGAACGTATACTATTTTGTGTACTACTGTCATCATTACAACTGTAAACATGTTCTATTATTACTACTACATTACACTTTTCAATTAATTTCAATTAATAAACTAATTTAATAAACTCAATCCAGTATATTTAGTTTTATAATGGGTCTGGTTCTCACCTTATTGATGAACAGGAATTGTAGTTTGCGAGTAAAGCGGCAAATTCTTTCATTAACGTCAGCTGTCTCCGTAATAATTCTGTGATGCATACAAGTGAAAATCAACAAACAGCATGAATTATAAATAAATTATTATTGATTATTAGGTATAATATTGATGAAAGTGGTTCTTTCCGCTATATTGTGCATGACGTAAGCGTTCTCCGGAACAGAACGTTTAATGCAAGTGTGAGTGCAGGCCAGTAGGGGAGTGGGGAGGGGGGATAATCGCACTCGGGCTCAGTTCAGGGCAACCGTGCCTAGTGTGAATACACCCTAAGGTTCTGTTCGTGTGTCAACCCTCCTGTTTGTGGAATTACCTGCCTGTTTGGAATATATTAATAAAGACTCTATCCTGACCTTCCATCTTTGCACAGCTTTATCTATGCACGACAGTGACACATATACTATTAAAATATTTAAATATCTAAGTTGAACCTTACTGTAACTCAAATGAAAGCCGAGCATTATTAACAATGATTGAATTGATTAAGCGAATACATAAACATTAAATGTACTTATTAAACATTGTTAAGTGGTTTTTGATCAAATTTAAATTTAGTTTTGTTGAATCAGATTAAATGCTTCAGTTTAGCTTATTTAAAAAGTTTATTAAGTAATCAAATAGTTTTAATTTCTTTTAACTTTTTGTCAGTTGAGTTTACAAAATCCTTCGATCTCCACTCAAAAAGTTTTAATTTTACTGCACACTTACTTCAAAACCACTTCACAATTCCAAAGCGAGCCAGAGTTTGCTTTGCTCTGCTGTATTTCATTTCTCAGTCAAGATCAATTCGGTGGTGAATGTATTCTTATCCGATAAAAACAAATTAATTTATCAAACTGTCCTAAAATAAATACGGTTGTCATGGTGGCGGTGACGAGCTTTGGCGAGCGCTGATGTGGGATTTATTAAAAGCAGAAGTCGGTGTCCCTGGCGCTTCCTCGCCTGCATTCATCTTACTGACGCAGGCATTATGACTGAGATGATAATCATAACTCTCCTGGCTTTATTGCGCTTTCCTGCAGCGTGTTGCGGTGTGGGCAGCGCTGTACCGACCAGGTGTGCCGAACTCAAATAAATAATGTCTTTGTTCCTAGATATGTAAATGAATTTATTTCAGACTGCGTGGTGATTAATCATCGCAACCAATGTGTCCTTTCAGAGATGGATCCATTTAGATTAAAATGATTATTCATAGAAAATAGAAGAATGAGAAAATATGGATTGAATTTATATCTGCTCCAACGCAGAAGGGTTTGGATGACGTAGATGGAGTTTGACATTGATCCAGTAGTTTTCTTCAGAAATGATCATCGTTACTAGTCTGTTGACCTTCATGTTAAACATTAATGTGATGCCGGATATTAATCTCAAAAATAAATATTGCAATGGTTAAGAGTAGTGTTTCTATGCTAACAGAAAGCATATTTACATAAGTTAGTATTGTTAAAAGAATAGTTCACTAAATAAATTATGTACTCAGTCATTTCAAACATGACTTCCATGGAACACACAAAAAAGTAGATATTTATTATAAATGTCCATGCTGCTCTTTTCTCTACAGCGAAAACATACAACTACAAACATACACCATAAAAGCAGACAATAATCTATTCATCTAGTGTTAATTTTGTCAGCCATTTTTAATTCTTAGTCTCAGTCCTGTGTCAAATGTACTTTTTAGTTATTGTTATATTTAATCAACCTTGTCCTGTTTTTGTTTAGTCAAATTTTACTCCCAGTTTCACAAACATGGCTTAAGCCTAGTCCTACTTAAGTCTAGGCTGTTTCAACTGAAAGAAACTTGCACTGTCTGATCTTAAAATATCAGTGCCTTTGTTTTGTCTTAAGGTGCACACCAGCATGACTTAAATGTCTTAATTGAACTATGGCCTAATCATGGCTTAGGCTAAGCCCTGTCTATGAAACCAAGCCTAAATGTTTGAGCATTTTAGTCTAGTTTGAGTCATTTTCGTGTTGCTGATCAATGGTGCTTCCGTAATGAAGAGCAAGCATGTGTGCATGGTTGCCAGATTGCAACAATTAAGAAAAACACCAGGCAAAAAATGTATCCTTTTAAAATGTAACAGATAACCTCTGATTTAGGTATTTGAACTCTTGATATCTGGCAACCGCACACATGAATGTTTGCGTATAGAGTACAGCAGTCTGCAATAATATTTTGTCTCCTTTTTTCTTCCTTTTTTTTCCCAACAAAAAATTTGGTATAGGTTTTATTTTTAAAAATATGTCTTTTATTAATAATGATATTGATGTTGATATAGTCGCAGTTATTGTTTATTGATCTTATTGTCTTATAGTCATCGTCTCATTTTAGTCATTAAAAAAAAGCTTGTCAACAAGCATTTTTCGTCATAGATTTTGTTAATGAATTTACTACCGATTTAAATAGTTATTTACTGAAAAAGTTATCTTCCGCTCTTCTAAAACATCCAGATTTTATTTACAATAGCACACAGTCAAACGTTGCATCTCATTATCTATTATGATATTAGTGTCTGTTGTCAGATTTTCCTACATGCATTTTGAGCCAATTTTAGGGTTAACCCTTTGAGATCTGAGGGGGTTTTGGGGCCCTGGAGAAGTTTTGACATGCCCTGATATATATTATTATTATTATATATTATCTTAACATATTAATGTCTAAAGTCTAATTACATTATATGTGATCAGCATGAATGTACATGTTTGTGTTTTTGAGAAAACAATGTTTCAGTATGGTTAGTTAAAAACAAAACAAAACAAAAAAGATAATTAAAATAAGGCCATAAAACACATACAGAACATTAGTTCACAAGACTTTTGAGAACCGGATGTAGTAGACTAGAGTTTTTCTACAAAATGATGTGAAAATCACCTGTTCACGTGCTCACAAAAATATATATATATTGATTTAACTTTTGTAAGATATGTTTTGTGTTAAAAAGGCCATATGCGAGGAAGTGACAATAGCCATGAATAAAAAAAAATAAATAAACTGAAAACCAAAAAAATGCTGTTCTTCTGAACTTTTTATTCATTAAAGAAACCTAAAAAGATTCTACTCAGCTGCTTTCAGCATAAAAAAATAAATAAATAAATAATGATAATAGTTTTTTGAGTAGCAAACCAGAATATTAGAATGATTTGAAGGAGAGTAATGTGAGTAAATGGTGATAATTTTTATTTTGGGGTGAGCTATTCATTTAAAAGAATATTGTAAGGCTCAGAAGTGTTTGGATATGTTCCTGTAGTTTTTGTTTTATTTTTACCCAAACATAAATACAGTGACATTCCAATAGAGGCTGTTTTACTTTGTTGAAAACTTGAAGCATGTGGTGTGTGTGTGTGTGTGTGTGTGTGTACAACCATATTTTGGCTACCTAAAACCTCCCTTTGGGGATAAAATGTATAACTATTTGTATATAAAAACAAGTCTATGCAATGTCCCCATTTAGATAGCTAAGTAAATGTGTTGTCTGTGTGTGTGTATGTGTGTGTGTGTGTGTGTGTGTGTGTGTCATACTAAGAACAACTCTCTACTTGAAAATATGGATAAATATGGTGCTTCTGTGTGGGTATATGGGATTTGTCCCCCTTTACCACAACCGGATACCAGGCCCAGATGTGGAAGAGCCTGAAATGTAAAATCGCCAATGCACACGCTTGCATTTGCATCGCAGTGGTATTTGTGTGTGTGTGTGTGTGTGTGTGTGTGTGCACAAGTGTGTATTTACATCTAAGGATGTCAGCAAATAAATTGTTAAATAATTTCCCATCATTTCTTTGTCAGCAGATACAAAGATAAAAGAGCATGCATGCTTACACATTCACGGAACCTACAGTTTACGATCATGGTAATGAGTAATTTTCACTTGTACTAATAGATAAATAATACATAACTGTAATTGTACATAGTTGAATAATAATGAAGTACATCACAAAAGTACACTTTCATGGCTGTTTCTTAACACACTTACTGTAAGTACACATTTAAAAAAGTGCAGTTTGCAGTAATTAAAGTGCATTTTAAATCATCATAATTTAATAATCTTTTGTAATGCTTTGAAGCACACTTATTTCAAAGTCTTTACTAACATACTAACAAAATGCACTTTATTGTAATGCTAACTGTTGTGCTAGTTAGTATTAAATTTATATGCAATGTACTGAATAGTAACTTCATATTTACAAATGTTTAAATGGGTAACATACAACTTTGTACTTTAGTTTACCATAAATGCCTGGGTATATTTAACAGTATAACAGAATCTTAAAATTATAAACATGTATATAAAGGTTTAGTTCATCCAAAAATGTAAATTAACACAAAATAAGATATTATTGATGCAACTGGCAAGTTCACGTGAACATGCGTCAAAGACTGACATGGAAGAGAATAAACTGGTGAATAAAGTTGTAAAAGTACAAAAAGTATTCTTGTAGCTTCATAACATTACGGTTGAACCACAGATGTCACATGGACTATTTTATTGATGTTCTTACTACCTTTCTGGGCTTTGAACATGTTTGTTGCTGTCTATGCACAGTCAGAAAGCTGTCAGAATTTATCCAAAATATCTTAATTTGTGTTTTGAAGATGAACGAAACTCTTACAGGTTTGGAATGACATGAGGGTGAGTACTTAATGACAGCATTTTTAGGGTGAACTATCCCTTTAAGTCCTAATTAGGTGGGTCAAAAACATTCTAAACATCAGCTAAATGTGCTTAATATACATGTAAACTTTAATACATTGTCATGCAATTGCAATTTACATGCATTTAAGTGTACAAACACATTATATTCAGTTCACACTTAAGTATATTCTTTTGAAGTACATTATTAATAAGTACTCTACATTTGACATTGTTAACTTGTGTGTTTATGTGAGAAAGGTTTCAGTTGTACATGTAGTCAATGCTAATATAACGTGTGCGTGTAGGACAGCGTGGAAGGAAACATAGAGTTAGAGGTGCAAAATCTTCTGATCTTTAGTAATTATGAGGCAATGAGTTTAATTCATTAGCACAAAATCATCCTCTTTCGTTTATTTCCGCCTCTTTTGTTTCACTGTCCTCTGAGACACCCATCCATACTCCTTTCTGTCCCTTTTCTCGCTTGTTTTACTGTTAAACTGAAATGAGTATGATCATTATCTGTGGCATAATTGCGAGCTAATTATGAGTAGGAATTCTCACGTGGCTCAAGCAAAGGCTCCAAGTCCAGAAGTGAAAAACGTGGTAGTTTTGTGAAGTTTGTGTGTGAATGTGTCTAGGTTAAAGAGAGAATAGAGTATACAAAAAGCTAGAAGCTAATGCTAACACGTGAACGGAAATGCTAGTTTAGACAGCAATTCTTACTATTGACTAGTTGCTTATTAGGATGCACATTACTAGCATATTGGCAGTTTATTAGCACTTATTCTGCCTTACTAACTACTAATAAGTAGCGAGTTAGAAGTTTATTTGAGGCAAAAGTCATAGTTAATAGTTAGTTAATAGTGAGAATTTGCCCAAATGAAAGTGTGACCAAGTGAAATGATATTTAGAATTAAGCAACTTAAGGATCTGGTTCTGCATATTGGAAGCGGTTACTAAGTGAAAATAGCAGTCTTTTCTTAGTGCTATGCTATTTCATCTCATGATAATTCATATGTATTTTACGTAAAATGTGGTTCTACAAAACGTATGTTTACTTGAGTTGTTTCAGTCACTAAAACATACAATACTGATGTATTTTCAGCATCTTAATGTACAAATACTTGCGTATTGATGACACCTAAATATGAATCTTTATGAATATTAAAATTGCGGCATTAATTTTATTATTATTGTTGTTCTTAGTTGTCATATCAATGACCTTATGTGTTCTATTGCATGATTAAGCTGTTTATTCATCTACTTCATATGACATTTTAACATTTCGTTCTGTTCTGTGTGATTTCTACTGCCAGCTCATTTCCAAGAATAGGCCTACATAATGTTAAACAAGACTCCACTTTAAACCCTTTACTTTGTTTGTCATGGGCCACAAAAGACGTTTTCCCCGACATGCTGTGACTAACAATAGAACCATAAAATACACCAAAAAGCGACTGCAAGGAACAAACCCAAATTCAAGCCTTTAATTTGATCTTTATCTCCATCCTGAGCAGCAGGTCCAAAGCAGCAAAGCGCACGCTGACTGACGCGCTCTTTAATTACAAATTCAAATGTTGCCGCTTCAAACGGCAGGTTTTACGGCAAAAAAATCGACCGCTCATTGGCTCTCGCCTGCATTCGTCACAGATTCCATCATAGCGTGTTTCTGCACGGGCGCCTTCACGGAGTAAATACTGCGCCTCACAGAAAATGACAGTATTCCACCAGAGAGGACTGTGGCTGCAACGCATCGTCATTTGGATTACTTTTGGTACTGCTTTTGACATTTCTGCAATAAATAAAGTATTGCATTTATCTGTCTTTAATGTTTTTCTATATACTGTACAGAAATAGTTATGGTTAGGTTTAGAGGTAGGAGTGGGATTAGCGACTATCAAAATATTTTGTATGCTATATTGTTACTAAAATGGTAATTTCCATGCATATTTCAGTCAAATCCTTTTATATTCGCTATACAATTTTAGGTTTAGGTTGGGGATAGGTTAAGGGTCTAAAAAATCTAAATCGATAAAATTATAAAAATGCATATTCGCTATAAAATTTTACATTTTTTAGCTAAAAATACATAGCATTTTGTACGATTTAAATGTTGAAATACGTCTAAATTGTACGTTTTAGCATCAATAAAAACATGCAAAAATGTACGTTTTGTGCTTGTAAACGTTATGTATTAATACCTACGTATAAACGAGACCAGCCTGGCTATTTACACTGAGTACAAATTGCTACACATTCTAGTTACACTGTTAAAATAGCAGGATCGTCTGCTATTTATATTACTTATTGCAAATAGTGGCAATTGTGTGCACCTTAGTATTGTAGTTTTCGATCATTTCCTTAATTTTATTGAAAATGAATGCCTTTCTGATGTGATATGAGATTTTAAAAGGGAGAAAAGAACGTTTGGCAAAAGGTGGATTCAAACCCAGTCGATTGTGTAAAATATGACTACAGCACATGTTTTACCATCTACTTTTTTAACGTTATATACGTAACAAATAAACATTTAGGCAAACTGTACAAATCTAATTGTTAATGTGTCCTGGTCACATTTTTAGCCTAAAATTAAAAGAACTAAATAAACTGTATGCATGCATTTATTTATTCCTGTTTTTCATTGGGTTCTCATTACCGCAAGTACTACAAGTACTACATGAGTAGCAAGGGTATATTTGTCGCAATAGCCAATAATACATTGTAATACATTGGTCAAAATGATAGATTTTTCATTTATGCCAAAAATCATTAGGCTATTAAGCAAAGATCATGTTCCATAAAGATATTTTGTAAATTTCCAAAGCTATCTCATGGCAATTCGTACTTATTTTACGAGGTGGTTAATTCGTACGACCTCACTCGTATGAATTTGTATGATTTGCCTAGACCCCAGTGATGGGTAGGTTTAGGGGCGGGGTTAGGTGTAGGGCATTCGTACGAAATCATACGAATTGGGAACTCGTAAAATACATACAATTTAGCAAAAAACGTATGAATTCGTATGAGTGAGGGCGTACAAATTAGCCACCTCATAAAATACATACGAGATCAGGCTTAAATTTCCTACCGTAAAAAATTAAAAACTCAATTTTTGATTAGTAATATGCAGTGCTAAGTCCTTTATTTGGACAGCTTTAAAGGTAATTTTTTTCCCCCGTCAGATTCCAGATTTTCAAATAGTTGAATCTCGGCTAAATATTGTCTTAACCTAACAAACCATACATCAATGGAAAGCTTATTTATTCAGATGTATAAATATAAAAAAATTACAACCAAATATTACAAAAATAATAAATAATTAATACAAAAAATCCAATTACAGTAAAAATTACAACAGTTAGTAAGTAGTTGTTAAATGTAGCTATTGGATAGTATTAGGGAAATAAAATATGCTCATGGAGAATGTGCTTTATACATACTAATAAACAGCCAATATGTTAATAATATGCATGCTAATAAGCAACGTTATAATCTGCATTACAGTAGTAAGGACGATAATGCAAAACATTTGTCATAAAAAAAAAAATTGTAATGGTTCGATTAAAAAATAGGCCTGATTTTCTTTACAATTTCTCATTTCTTTCTTTCAAATTCTGGGTGACATTTGACCCAGACACCATCATTTTCTATTGTGATCTCAGTCTATTATGTAGAATGTACAGTGTGTTGCATCAGTTGCAGTGTATTCAGATTGCTAGGTCAGATTTGGGTGAGTTCCTCTTTTAGTGTGTGCGCATGCATTTGTCCCTCTGTTTTTCCGCAGTGGGTTGGAAACAGGAGTTTCAGTCGTTTACTTTCCAACTCTACTTTCTCTTTCTGTTGCTTCCTCTCTTCTCTCTCTCTCTCTCTCTCTCTCTCTCTCTCTCTCTCTCTGCCGTTCTCACCCCTCTTTGTCCTTTTCACTCTAAATTTCCCCTCGTTGTCTGGAGGCGTGCATGTGTGTATGGGAGACAGGTCTTTGGTAACGGTTACATAAAAGCCTTGGGTCGGCAGCGCTTTTTCGGCGTGTGACAGCAGTTGCAGCACGTTATATATCTGACAGGTGCACAGCAGACGAGAGTCGCCGTGGAAACAGTGTAACTAGGGGGCGGACAGGAAGTTTAGGGATGACCACAGCTCCTGGCTAGGAGCAGACAGGGCTAAACCACATGTGTTTGAGGACGTGTTTTTTGTGGGAGGCCCAGACTTGCTTTATGTGCTGGACAGACCAAACCACACCCATCTCTTCTGCGCCGTCTGCGGGCTGAGCTCTGCGCCTGAACCCCCCAGACTCAGTGCGGTGGAACGGTGGTACAACCGACTGCATGTGCGTATGTGCTTTTATCAGAGCCTCCCCTCTTGTAGCAGTTGCAAAAACACCCACACTTGACTTTTTAACCCAACACCTGCTCAAGTATTTTTTTTTTTCCTTTCTGTTGGTATTATATTAACCTGATATCACTATAAATTGGCTTAAATAGAATATATACAATGGATATTTCTAGTCCTGGATGCTGATTGGTCAGTGTGGTTTTTCAATATGGAATCTTTAATGAATAAGAGTGTCTGAAGCTGGGTTTCCATTCAAAGTTGCAAATTTAACTTAAGTGCAAAAAAATATTTGTGAATAAGCACCGTTTCCATACAAAAAAAAAAAAAAAAAAGTCACTTCCTGATGAACTGGCGCTAACCTATACATCACCAGTGTTTGGTGGTAACACATTACAAGTAATGCGAGAAAATGACTTTTTTTTAAGTGACCAGTAAAGTAACGCATTACTTTTTAATTTACAATAAAATACAGTTACTTTTTGTTTCTTTTATGTATTTAATCACATTTTATTTACCAATTTCTTTGCTGCTGACCTTTGTTGATCCAATTCAACCATACCAATAAGCAAAACTTACTTTAGATTAACTAACATTTGAGTTTCATTTTTCTCATTGCTGAAGAGTGTTGAACTTTCTTTTCCTACAGTTCTACTGTACAGATGTGAATTTACTTTTCCTTCAGCCTTAGGCTTATTCATTACACTTTTTGGTGTGAAAGGGCTTTTACATTTGCTAAAAACAGTTTTTTTTTTTTTTTAAACAGACAAGCAAGCCCTGCCCAAATTTAAAAAGTTGTGCAAAAGTAATGCAACACATTACTTTGCATAAAAAGTAACATAATGTAATTAATTACTTTTTTAGGGAGTAATACAATATTGTAATGCATTACTTTTAAAAAGTAACTTTCCCCAACACCGTACATCACTAGCTGGGTTTCCATCCAAGATTGCGAATTTAACTTTTGTGCAATAATATTGCATAAAACATTTGCAAATAAGCACGGTTTCCGTCCAACAAGTCAAAGAAAACAAAAAGCTGATAAACTGGGACTAAATATCACTAAGAAAAGTAGGAGAAGCCACTGAAGATAATACATTACAAAACATATACATGGCAAAACATAACAAAAAACAAAACAAAAAAAAAAGTCAATAAATGCAGTCATTGCTGTCAGAGGTGAATGCCTGCTATTTTTGACTTTGTCTGGGCTTTTAAGAATGACCTTAAAAAAATTCAGATGCTCTGCAACAAGATCGGTCCACTGGTTAGTCAGGTTATGCTGTCCCATAGTGTCACATGACTTTTTTGATGCGCATGGTGGAATTTATTTAGCAAATATCTTTCCATCTTCCATTATTCACATTAATCAAAAGAGTCAAAACTTTCTTTTCACCAGTTTCTGATGCAATATTTCAAAAAGTGCATACAAACAGGGTGATGGAAACATAGTTTAAGATAAATGGAAAAAAAACAAGTTTGAACAAATCTAGTTTAACAAACTTTTATATAATTTAAACTTTTATAAAGTAATTAGTAGTGTAACTATCACAAATCGTCTTTTTTTCAGGATGCTGCATTATAAAAATACTTTTCAAATCCAAATAAACTTTACAGATCTTTTTTGAAAAGGGTGTAAACAATATTTTTTTTAGATACTTTTTGAGTAAACCTGTTATTTACTGTATTTATTTGTTTGGCCAGTGTTGTTGTGGGTTTTGGTTATTTCACTGTTGTAGGCTGTAAGTATTATAGACATGTAATGAGGTCAAGACCTGCCTAGAACTATGTTCACCATGCGTTTCCCTGAAAATAACTGCATAACAACGTTCATCACCCAATCAGATTCAAACATTCAATGGTCCGTAGTATGAATGATGTCTTAAACTCAAATATGAAGTAGAAAACCCATGAAAGATGTACGTTCTACAATGTATAAAACAATCTACATTGTTTTATACATCTGTTGGAATATGGGGAGCGCCATTAGTTTGATGATGCCAAATGGTTACCTGTTGCTATTTTTACCACAACACAACTTGGAAAAAATAAAAATACTGATACGATGACACATTGTGTGTTTTGTTTGTAATTTTCAGTCAAAGGAAACAAGACAAGCAGAGTAGGTCTTGTTTTCCTAGCGATAAGAAACGGAGAAAAGATTGGGAAGATGCCTGAGGATGAATAAAACTTCATAAAGACCTGCATCTTTGTTCTCTCCACTTTAGCCTTGATGTCTTTGATGCTTTTAATAGAACACAGCTACTGAAAGAGCTAACAAATGGTGGAGACAAGAAACGCCAGATGCTATCTTGGCAGGATGTAAACATGCTGATGCTTGTCCTGAAGCCGCAGCCGCTGAAGATGTTACTCGGCATGGAATTCACTCAATATCAGAAGTGTTTAGACTCCTAGTGGGGAAAATCAAGTAGTGCCAGAAGCTCACCAATTGCATGTCATTGAAGTAATGGCGCCACAATGTCCTTACTATCTTTCTTGGCCTTGAATATGGTAATTGCGCTCATGTCTAGTGTCAGAAATCTCTCGGATTTCATCAAAAATATCTTCATTTGTGTTCCAAAGATGAGCAAAGGTCTTACAGTTTTCATATGCTAACATATAGATGGCAGATGAACAGATGAAGATGAAATGCCACTAAACATCCATATATAAATTCTAGTCACACAATTTTGTATACTGCATTTGAACACATATTGGCTTTGGCATTTACTGTAGTGTGTTTTTCTTTGAGCCGATTTTGTGTATCATTTCCTGGTGGCAGACATATGATGTGGTAAAGGACTTCCTGAGGCCATATGTGTATGCTTTGTACTGTGAGCGACGTACTTTCCGAGTGTGTGTAAGACATCTTGACAATCTACTACGATTTTGCAGCATTTCGATGAGGCCTAATTTGACCTCTTGCACAATCATCAAAATGTCAGCATCAAAAGAATCGGTGGCGAATCACGCTGACAGTCCCTGCTGGAAACTTTGAGGCTGCACTGCCTCCCCGAGCTGTGTTTCTTCGTATTGAAGGAGTGCCTAATTCTTAGAGAGTGTCTTTGATTTTTCGGGTTTTGACATGTGAGACTATATAGATGAGGTTATTGCTCATTTAGCGAGACTGAGAGGTCAAATTAGCAGAAAAGTGAATACTGAAAATTCTTCGAATCTTTCTCATTCTGACTGGCTCAGGTTGAAAATGCCAGATCATTTGAAGAGAGTGAGAATGAGAGTTTTCAACTTTTTGGAGTGTTTTTGACTTCTTACTTAGAAAAGCTTCTATTGTTCCCATGGTTCTGTTTTCTGTAACCTTATAAAACTATTATCAACACATCAACTCTTTTCATACCTCTTGCTCCATCTGAAGTCAGTGAGTGTTCTTGGATTTATTGAAACTGGACAAAAAAGTAATCCTGTGGTTTTCAATCCAGCTGGCAGCATGATAGGAAGATGATTAGTATCGTATTGAGTGTGGCAGATATACATATGAATAAAGTAGAAAGTGCACTGTACATGTTGTATTTTAAAACTTTCTCTGTGTGCAAAGGAAATATCAAAGCGGATTCATTTATGTGCAACGCATTTCTAATGTATGGCTAGATTCACCATAATTCTCACATTTCTGAGATGAAAGGTAAGCTGTGTATTTTAGTATTATCATTATTATTGACTGATTGATCGATTGATTAAAGTTATTTAAAATATCCTTCTCAGGTGATAGTGTCACTTGTCCCTCCATTTTACTCCATTTTATTTTGAAAAATATTTAAAGAGTCTTTCTTAGGTAATGCTTCCACTTGTGATATTTTAAAAACTTTAACATTTAAAGAGAGTTTACAGTTTAAAATTGTAAGACAGTTTAGAAATGGCACCATTTGTTATTAGTTAAAAGTTAAGATTTTGTTATGATTATTAAAAAGTCTACTTTCACTCACAACTAAATGTACAGCTCCTTATCTATATTTTCCTTCTAATATATTGTATAGATACACTGTGCTTTGTATTTTAAATACATATATAAAAATATGCTTAAAAAACAAACAAAAAAAAAACAAATAAACATCCGGAAGCGTAGGATCATCTATGTCGCATATTTTCCATGACTTCTCGTCCTGATGATGTAGATTAAATATACCTGTTTTAAATATTTCACACATTCACTTATACACCCACACACACTCTTGGTGGATTTGCTGCTAATAGCAGCGAGATCTTTTAGGGTGCTTTGCTGCTCAATCGCAGGAAGTCAATGTTGACCTAGTTTAGCGACATTGGTAAGGCGGCTCTGCAGGCATTGGCCTCATAACCCATTGTGCATCACTAATTATGCGCTTGTGTTATCAGTAGGTCTACTATAATGATATACATTTTAATAAATAACAATAAGATAGAAACAACATGTCACACAGCCGAAAATCAAACGCCCACAAAAAAACAACAAAACAAAACAAAAAAAACAATTAATTATAATATATATAGATATATTAACATAGCATTTCATTTTACCAATTTACAAAAACAATGCACCACTGCAAGACAAAAACATTTTCACAATTAAAAAAAAAAAAAAAAAAAAAAAAATAATAATAATATATATATATATAGTTTTAATAATATACACAGCCATGCTAAAGTCTAGAGAAGTACAAAGATTCACACAGCAAACGTATACAGCAAAAAGCTGTGATTTTGAGATCTCAGCAGATCTGGGCCTTTTGCACATATCAGATGTAGTGCACTGATTTGCTTTCAAAGACATTACAGAGAAAATAGCTAACCTGATCTAGTCCGGATCCAGCGGTTTAAAAAAAAAAAAAACATGAAGAGGAGGAAAAAATGCGATAGTCTCCAATGTTACCCACACAGCCACACATATACTACGTCAATGAGGGAATTTCACTAGATTGTCCTATCATACTTTTACAGCTCTGAAAAACTATATCTGAATAACGTTTACCTCATCATTAATTGAATTTCATACCCCAGTACTGTATATGATAATATAAGGGTTTTAACAGAAAAATCTATGCGAATATTACATTTCTACTTCTTCTTGTCACATGAAAAGGTACCAGTGGGAATGCGGACTTGAAATGCATACCAATAACTACATATCACTACAGTTTCCAGCAAAAATGTCCACTGAGTGGCACTAAAAGAGTGTTTTTTTTTTTTTCCTTCAAACTGATAAACGTACATATGGTACGTTTCATGTGACGTTGGTTTTGTGCATTTCACCACAGTCCTGATTTGTAATGTCCGTTGAGTGGTGCTATAACTCTTCGATTACGCGATCGCTGAATCCAGTGCAAAATCAGCAACGTGTTGCATTTTTTTGCGATTCTGCATAATTTATCACCATTTTAACACTGAATAATCGCAGAATAAAACGCTTGCCGCATTTGGTGTGAAAGCCGTTTTAGCCTCTCCATGCATTTAAGATACATACACAGGGGGGTTTGCCGTTACGTTGCAATATTGGAAGTATTTCTGTTTTAAACCATGAAGGCGAGCCAATGGATATCAAACTTTGCGCAATAGTTATGCCGGTGAATGTCTTAACTTCAGTCAATTCACTAAACAGAAAGTGAAAGTAAGAAAGTTTTTAATAACGCTGCACTCAAGGCGCATATTCTCTCAGAGATGAATCTAATTCAACATGTGCTGATAACAGTATATAACTGTCTTAATAATTTTAATTTCAGGCCTATAATCTCTATACTAGTTTTTACTTATCTTTATATTGTACTTATTGTACTGTTGTCATTTGTTTCTTAGCAAAATAAACAAACGTCATACATTTAGTTTGTTCTTTGTGTCATGTAAGACTATTGTGACTCTAATGTAATATATAATCTGGTAAATGTGCTATCATAATTATATATATAAAAAAAAACACTGCAAATTTTGCACAAATTTTCGGAAATTACCACCACATCAAACATTTGGATTGCAGAATTCACGAAAAAAAATTCACAAAATCCTGGAGGGACTGTCTAATGTACCATCTGCACTACATCTAAACCTACCCGATAGTATGAACAAAAACAAATGTGACATAAAAATGCAATCACATATCGTTTCAGATTGTTTTTCAATCTCTCATCTTTCAGTTCTTTCATTGTGAGTCATGTTTTTCACGGGACTCGTACCCAAGGATTCTGCATCCTAACACCATGTCCTAACTATATGTGACAAGATTCCAGCGACAAGCAATTTGTCTGTCAACACCAGACACGATGAAGTGCACTGCACTCCCAACGGACACATTTTTAATCTATTTCATGAATATGAAACGTTTTTACTATTAATAAAATGACATACTGAGTGACTGATACCTTTTTTGTCATGGAAAACATGCACTGAATTCACAGTTTTAACGTTTGCTCACATTTATTTTCAAAATCTGAGGTAAATTATCTCTTATTGATTACAGTATGGCTATAATTGCCATAGTTTGTATGTTGTTGACCTCTCAGAAATAGAAATTGTTTTTAAAATAGAAATGTTGTGTTTTGCCATCGCAGCTAGTTATTACAAAAACTCAACATAGAAAAGACACCTTTTATCACGGGTAGTAAGCAAAACATATGGAGCTGTAATCATAACTGTGTATGAAAATGCTGTTTTACCGCCTTTAGTGGACATTTCTGTTGAAAACTGCAGTGAATATGTACTTATTGCTATATATTTCGCTTCTCACAAAAAAAAAAAAAAATCCCTTAAAAATATTTTATTTTTCATGAGATCAGGTAGTTTTACCATCAGAAGAAAGGAATTCATGCAGGTTTGGAACAACAAGAGGGTGACAGAATGATGACAGAATTGGTATTTTTGCATGAACTATCCCTTTAACCTTAATTTGACAGATATTTAGATGGATATAACCATAAATGTTGGAAATGGCTTATGGAAGACTTATGAAAATGGGTCTTATGGAGTGAATATTCACAAACAAAACTTCTCTTTTTGTGTTCAACAGAAAACACCAACATGTGAGTTTGCAGTGACATGAGGGGTGAGTAAATCTTTTTAATTTGGTGATATCTAAATGTGCACTGCCATTTGGTGTGTGAGGTGGTCACCTTACCCCACCCTGACCCGCTCCTCTCCTCTCTGAAGGCCTGTCAGTCAGAGGAGGATCTCAGGTGCACGCTGGTGTCGCCGTATCCCACAGGTGAGATGAGTATCACCGCTTTCTCCACTCAGGCATTGCGACTGACCCCAGCGCTCAGTGATCCCCCCTCAACACACACACACACACATATACACGCACACACACACACACACACACACACACACACACATGGAGTTGCTATCAGGGTACGTGTAAAGATGCCTCACCCCCTCCCTGCCCCACCGGGCTGCTCTCCTCGCTGCTCTTTGTCCCCGTAAATGAGCGAGAGAAACTCGAGAAACTTCTATCCGTCCTCTCTGCTCTTTCTTTTCTCTCCATGGCAGAATCTGTCCCTCTATCAGGATCTGTTTTCTATTGACCTTTTAATTCACTTTTATTCTCCTGCCCTGTTATTTAAAGCCTTTCAGCTTGAGGATTAGAAGGTTTCAGCATTTCTTTCTCAGTTTCTAATTTGACATTTAGTCAAGACTGCATGGAGTTCATAGGATATGCATGTATGGATATACATATAGTACATGTAATATAGGCCTATGTTGTTATTTTCGTCTGGGGTCAGTTGGAGCAAAAATGCTTTTTAATAAAGAATGTGTATAATTAGCTCTAATTGCATTTTATTTTAAATATGCTTTTAAAATAGAATTTGAATTTTGTTATATATATATTACAAGAAACCTTAGGTTTTTTGGTGCTGTTTTTGTTTGGGGTCAAGTTTATTCATTTATTTATTTATTTCTTTTTTTTTTAAAGTGAAGGATGTTTGATCAATGTAATTTAGTGGAAATGTGTATAATTAGCTCTAATAACATTTCATTTTAAATATGCTTTTAAATTATTATTTTAAATACATTTTTAATATTACCAGAGCCTTTACATTAGGTTATCTGGTGTTATTTTTGTTTGGGGTCAATTTGAGCAAACATGTGTTGTTTAAAACTAGTGTATTTATTATATATTATTATATTGCATATATTATTATTATTATTATTATTATTATTATTATTATTATTATTATTATTATTATTTATTTTAATGAAGGATGTTTGATCAATGTTATCATGTGGAAGTGTGTATAATTAGCTCTAATAGCATTCAGATTTAAATATGCTTTTAAATGTTGTTTTTTAAATACATGTTTAATATTACAAGACCCTTTATTTTAGGTTATATGGTGCATTTTTGTTTGGGGTCAATTTGGGCAAACATGTTGTATAAAAGTATTTTATTTTATTTTATTTTATTTTATTTTATTTTATTTTATTTTATTTTATTTTATTTTATTTCTTTAAATGAAGGATATTTGATCAGTGTCATCAAGTGGAAATGTGTATAATTAGCTCTAATAGCATTCATATGCTTTTAAAATATTATTTTAAATACATTTTTAATATTACAAGAGCCTTTATTTTAGGTTATATGGTGCTTTTTTATTTGGGGTCAATTTGGGCAAAAATGTGTTCTATAAAAGTAGTGTATTTTAATTATAGTATTATTATTATTATTATTATTATTATTATTATTATTATTATTATTTATTTATTTATTTTTTTTTTAAATTTCTTTTTATGAAGGATGTTTGATCATTGTTATTAAGTGGAAATGTCTATAATTAGCTCTAATAACATTCGACTTTAAATATGCTTTTAAAATATAATTCTAAATACATTTTTTAATATTGCAAGAGCTTTGATATTAGGTTAAAATACACATTTTTGCCTTTATTAGTTTATTTGGAGAACTTATTAGTCATGAATATTTTTGTTCAGATATACTGTTGTATCTCATTTAATATGAGCTCATAAATTCTGCCCGTATAATAATTCTGAAATAGACAGCTATAAAATCTAATGATCAAAATGCTGTTTAAAATCGCTTTTGATTGTGTTTATCGTGTCACATCAAAGTGCTAAGTATTTTAGGTCAGCTAGCCACTTTCATTTTACATGCTGCAGTTCTTGCTCTTGCTAATTCTGAATTAGTTTTCCGAATTTTTAGATCCTCTTTTTTTAACCAGGCAGGTTGAATTTTTAATTCAAGTATCGAAAATAGCTGCTCCAGTTATCTGACAGGATCTCAGCCACCGTTTATATCTGTCAAGTGTGGAAGCCCACTCTAACCAGACTCCTTATATCGTGAAAGTCTCAAATACAGATAAACTTTTCACCTAATTTAAATATTTCTTAGAACTCTGACAGAAAACCAGCTTTTCTGCAAGAAAATTCTACAGAATGCACGCCCTGTTATTGTTCACTCTGATAAAACTATTGATTTTATTTTTAATAATATATGCATACATCAAACAGTCATCAAACTATTTAAAAACTAAGCCTGCTATTACTATTAAAACTAATAAAAAAAGAACAACTCTTAAAGATTAAAGAGAAGCACACATTTCTTAACCTCAAACGCCCTCTTTGCTGCAAGTCAGCAGGTATCATAATTTCACTGTGTTAAATATTTCTAAATGAACTCAAAATGAATTTTCACAGCCTTCCTGTTGCTGCAGATTGTGTGATACACCCTAATGCGCGTACACACACACACACACACACACACACACACAGACATGTACGCACACAAGTGTTGGTTTCAATAGATGGAAAATAGTGTGATAATGATCAGACGAGCTTTTGGGGTAGCGATGTGAGATATGACATGTGGTCAGGCATTTCTCAGGGCACTTTTGCTCACATGCAGCAAAACAATGACACAAACGTCACACGTTAACCTGGTGCTCATAACAAGCTTATTAAATGGCTAATGAAATCAGTTTCATTTGTAAAAGCACATGTGAGAACTTCTAAGAATCTAGTGTGCTTAATTATTAAATCTGACTCAGCTCTGTAGCTAAAAAAAATCGAACTTTTGTTGTAGGTTGACAAGCCGAGTGTTTCATCATCGTAGGCCGTACCCACACGGAACATTTCGCCCAAGACGCAGCAATTTTTTTTTTTTTTTTTGCGTTGTAACCTTAAGGTAACACGCAAGTGCAATCCAACGAATCCGGTAAATGTTTGCTTTATTATTCCGAAAACATCCCACGCATGCAAGCGTGTGTGAATGTGCACATGTTTTTGATAGGTGGTTCTGTGTCTGGCCTGACCCTGTTTAATTAATGGCTAACAATCCCTGTCGTTTTAGCAGTAGCTCGTTAAAAGAGCATTCACCCCTCTGAAAGACAAGTCTGATTAATCCCAACTAATCCGTAGGATGACAATATCACCCCCACCCCATTTTTTCTCTCTTTCTCTCTAACTCTATTTCCTTCTATTTGTCATTAGTGACAAATATAATGATTGCTTTTATTATAGTGATTTTAATCCTAGTCCCAACAAAATCCACTCAAAACAATCTACAGTATATTATGTGTGCATATATATATATATGTAACTATTTTTATCATATTTGGAACATACACTGTGCTAATAATGACTGCTTTTAGCATAGTTATTATATTACAGCAATTTTAATAATAGTCCCATCAAAATCCACTCAAAAACAATATTCGATATGAGTTTAAATATGCATTTGTGACCCTGGACCACAAAACCAGTCTTAAGTAGAATTGTTATGTTTGTAGCAATAGCCAAAATCACACTGGTATGGGTCAAAATTATTGATTTTTCTTTTATGCCAAAAATGCCCATCAAAATAAACTCAAAAGCAGTATTCGATATGAGTTTAAATATGCATTTGTGACCCTGGACCACAAAACCAGTCTTAAGTAGAATTGTTATGTTTGTAGCAATAGCCAAAATCACACTGGTATGGGTCAAAATTATTGATTTTTCTTTTATGCCAAAAATGCCCATCAAAATAAACTCAAAAACAGTATTCGATATGAGTTTAAATATGCATTTGTGACCCTGGACCACAAAACCAGTCTTAAGTGGAATGGTTATATTTGTAGCAATAGCCAAAAACACACTGGTATGGGTCAAAATTATTATTTTATGCCAAAAAACAAGATTAAGATTAAATGAAGATGTTTTTGTAAATTTCCTACTGCAAATATATCAAAGCATAATTTTTGATTAGTAATATGCATTGCTAAGAATAGGACAACTTTAATTTAGCATTCAGTTTCCAAAAAACTGGCCCTTATGACTTGGTTGTGTGGTCCAGGGTCATACACTATGCTACTAATGATTGCTTTTAGTATAGTGATTTTAATACAGCAGTTTTAATAATAGTCCCATCTAAATCCACTCAAAAACAGTATTCAATATAAGTTTAAATATGCATTTGTGTCTTATGTAGAACGGGTATATTTGTAGCAAAGATCATGTTCTTGGAGATATTTTGTACATTTCCACACATAAATGTATATCATTTTTGCTTAGTAATATGCATTGGCTTTATTTGGCATTGGCAACTTTAAAAGCAATTTTCTTAATATTTAGATTTGTTCACACCCTCCGATTGCAAATTGTCAAATATTTGTATCTTGGCCAAATATTTTCCCATGCTAACAAGCCATACAACAATAGAAAGCTTATTTATTCAGCATTCAGTTTTCAAAAAAAAACAAACAAACAAAAAAAAAACTGGCCCTTATGACTGGTTTTGTGGTCCAGGGTCATATATTTGTAACATACACTATGCTAATAATGATTGCAGCTTAGTATAGTGATTTTATTACAGCAATTTTAATAAAATCAAAACAAAATTGAGTCAAAAACTGTATTCAGTGTGTTGCCACCTTGGAATTGTAAGGCTCTATTTGCATCTGAGAACTTTTGAGATATTGAGCTTCAAAGCTTTTGTGTTCCACAGACTTCTATAGATAGAACCCTTTTTGTTTTCTAAAAAAAAAAAAAAAAAAGGCCTAAAATACACAGCTTACAAACAAAACATCACATATTGTAAATAAGTTGTCACAGAATTAGAATATGTGGATAACTCAATTTTGACAAAAATGTCAGATAGAACCTTATAATTCCAAGGTGGTGATGCGTCTAAATATGCAGTTATGTCTGTATAAACTACTACATTACTATTTTTTTTTTAATAGTAACTGACTAGTGACAAATATAATAATTTATTTTATTAGTGATTTTAGTCTTAGTCCAAACAAAATCCCCTCAAAAACAATTCAATCTACAGTGTGTGTGTGTATATAGTGACAAACACAGTTGCTTTTAGTCATTGTTCACTCAAAATCTTCAAAAAATGCATATACTGTGTGTGTGTGTGCATATACTAAAAGTTTGTATATTTTTGCATATTTGTGTTATATGGTATGTGTGTGTTAAATACACACCTGTTTGAGTTTCTTTTTGATCTTTTTCTTAAATAGTAACTTTTAAGTGTCCATTTATGTTTACTACAATAAAGATCATTAGTTAAATTAGTTAACTACACTAGTTAACATGAACCAAGAGTGAACAATGCTACTACAGCATTTATTAATCTTACTTAATGCTAATTTCAGCATTTACAAATGTATTATTAAGATCACAAGTTGCATTTGCTAACATTAGTTAATGCACTGTAAACATGAACCAACAGTAAACAGTTGTATTTTCATCAGATTAATAGTGCAATAAATGTATTATTCATTGTCCTTTCATGTTAGATAACACATAAACTAATGTTAACAAATGACACATTATTGTGACGTTTAAGAGAAAATACACTTGCAATCTAAATTCCAATGGACAAACAAAGTGTAAATGTAATGCTGACACTTTTTAATCAAATGTATTCTTTGAAGATTCGCTCGGGAGGGCAGGTTGTTGAAGTGTGCCACAACGGAAAATACACTACCTGTGCCTTCAAACAGACTTTAGCGCGCTGGCAGATTCAACTGATGTGCAGTTTCCTTTTAAACTTTCTTTTACAAAGTACGCTACAAAAAGTAAAGCATATATTGTGGTTGTTGTGTCTGAGTTCACAGGAAAAAAAAAATGCTTTACTTACCTTACGACAAATCTTTTTTTGGACATGAGAGAGACTTGTTATCTACAAATACATTTAGTTTCCTGTGTACCTAAATAGAACAGCGGGCAGAGTGTGATTTTTGCCGATTCTGCTTGTTTTTTAGCGTTTTGATGATAAATTTAGATTTGTTTTATGTTTGTTTGTTTTTTCAAGTGATGAGGATGAATACAACCTTTTTTTTTCATGTTGGCTGTTTAGTCAGTATATCCATTCTCAGTTATGAGCCTTCTAACCTCTAATAAAGGTTTAATGAAATGATTTTAAGAAAAGAAAGAAAGGAAGGAAGGAAGGAAGAAAGGTATGGGTGTATTTCTGAGTATGTATGATACATGCCATACAATTAGAAATGTTTCCTTTTTTACAAAACCTGAGATTTCTTTCCCTTTCCATCTGACTGAGTATTAAAGAGCAGGCAAATGTGTCATTTTTGTGAGGTTGCGCTTATTTAACCACACATTTTCTGTTAGAGCTTTGAGTGAACTCTTTATATGAGTTGTATGGTAAATAGCTTTTTTCTATAATTTCCATTTCTATTATTTTATTAACATTATTATTTTATTTTTAAGACATCATTCATTAAATAACAAGTTGATGAGCAAGCCTAATCACTCAATTATAATGCAACTACAATGGATTATTCATTAGAAAAAGCCTTATCTCACAGTTGTTGAAACTGATACCAGATTCAACTGTTCTGAAATTCACAGGAGCATACAGTAAATATCAGTTATGAAATGTTTAATTATGATGAGAACCTACAGTGAGTTCTTAGAATAATGTAGGTGTACTATTGTAGGTGCACTGCACTTGTTCTCAAAACTCCAAAAGAAATGCAATGCTTTTTTTCTTTTATTTTTTTTATTTGATTCATTTAGCATTTCAGAAGTAACTGATTGTGTGTAACATATAATTAAATGTGCATTCAATTTAGAAAAAAATAATCTTGAATAGCTTAACTTTAATAAAAAGAGTTTGCATGCAGTGGTGCAGATGTCCTGCTTGGCTTGCTTTGCCTCCACAGATATTGAAAGCAGACATGCTGTGTGTGAGGGATCTTATCTGTGGACCGTAAACATATTTTGGGGGTTTGTGGCAAATAGAGCGATGGGCAAAATTCCAACTTGTGTGGAAAAGTGTGTGTGCGTGTGTGTAAGCATGTGTGAATGCGTTCTATATCGTCTATTCTCTCACCAAACACATTTGTTTTCTAATTAGTTAATCCCTCATAGTTTATTTATTGCAAATTAATACAGCACATAATAAAATAAAATATATTTTTTTTAATTGTTTGATCATTTATAATGAAGAGAGATTTTTTCCTCCTCTTCTCACTGTAAAAAAAAAAAAAAAAAAAAAAGTGCCAAGTTTTAACTTGAATAAACTTATTTGAGTTGGCTGAACTTACAATTTTAAGGCAGCAGGGTAACAAATTATTTTAAGTTGATTCAACAATTTTTTTTTTTACAGTGCTTTACTTTTCTAATCTGTTTGGTTTTCTTCTAAGCCTGGCATTGTATATTTCAATATTTTTATTATTATTATTATTATTAAAAGTGTCTGCTAAATTATGAGTACTGGAATATATATGTATATTGAAATATTATAAAATAGCTTTATAACATGCTGGTGACTTTGCCAGTCAATAAAGTGTCAAAGTATTGCTTAGCTTCTGTGAGAAACAGATCAGCTTTCGTGACTTTGGTTATCACCACAAAGTTGCACACATAGCAAAACATCGGTCCGCTGCGAAGCACCCTCACACACATGCATTCATAGCTAGTGTCCTGTCTTAACCACATCAAGGGTCCACCTCAGTAGCTGACCTTAAAGGACAATGTCTGCAACTGTCTAAAGATTTGTCCACCTTGAGATAAACACTCTCTCTTTCCTTTCTTTTCTCTCTCTCTCTCTGTCTGTCTTCAATATCTGATTATCTTTGTTCTTTTATTAGCCAGGCGAGTGAGAATGGTTCGAGCTACTTGTCGCCATGGGCAGTCAGATTGGATCTTTTGCTCTGTGGCTTTAATAACGACAAGAGAATTCATGTTATTTTCCGACCAGATATGGCCTCACACGATATTCTCGTGTCCTCTTCGTATGTGGTCTTCCTGGGCAGTCAGTGAGGCATCTAGAGCGATGGACACCTTGAAACATACAGAATGTTCAGATAATTACTAGATCTTGTCTATACCGCCAGAAGTACCATTGGGCAATCTGGATGTTCTTAGTTATTGATTTCATAGTGCATAGCAAATCTTATATATATATATATATATATATATATATATATATACAGATAACTTTGCAGATTGTTTTTTTTAATTTTTTTTTTTTTTTAAATAGATGAATTAATTCCAATTTTAGCATGGAAAAAATAATAATGAATAATATGATTACTATATACATTTTTGATGGGGGGAAGCAGCATGATTTGATTTTGGATCTTAATTTTAAAAAGGAAAAAAAAAAAAAAAAAAAAAAGAGAAAATTTGATGCATGCCTAGATCTAACATTTTCATGTATGTATAAGTTTACATAACTTTCTATATTATTGTACTTAGCTAAAGTCTGCTTGTATTTGTTGTTTTGCAGATGTATTTATTTAAATTAATACTTCAAAAAAAATAAATTAACATGAAATATATATGATTAGTGATTACCATATGTTACCATATGTTTAATTGGGGGAAACAATATATATACTTGATCTTGCATCGTGTTATACATATAAAAAAAAGCATGCCAAGCAAAATAAAATCTAAAATTTTATATATTATTTTACATGTGCAGATTTCTTTTTCTTTCTTTCTTTCTTTCTTTC